>MU183857.1:74653-112891 GCA_016904865.1 Pissodes strobi | reverse complement strand
CGCTGAACAAACAGCATCGGGCGCAACAACAGGCAATAGTTAGTTAGCCACTAGCGCACAATGACATATCTAGACCAGGCATTGCCGTTGTACCATAGTAATATCAATAAACTTATGTCTATGTCTATAAACACTTTATTATTTTTTCGTATTAAGCAACTAAATATACAATATTTTTGATTCTTAAGTTGTTTTCGTATCTTGCGTCGTTTTCGATTAAAACAGTAAAAACCAGTTTATTACATTTCCAAGCTTCTTTGATAAAATCGATATTTTTATATCTTAAATATGCTATCACCGATTTTGTTGAAATTTTATAGGGTTATCTGTATTAACAGGCGGCTCATTTAGCGTTTATTAGATTAAAAATATAATGTCCAGTGGCGTCCCGGAGGCATCATACGGAATATTATTGACAAAGAAATGTGCGCCACTGACTCTTTTAAACATTTTATATTCTTTTCGTATTAAGCAGCCAAAAATACAACAATTTTATTTCTTGAATTGTTTTCGTATCTCGCTTCGTTTTCGAGAAAAAAAATAAAAACCAGTTTATTACATTTCTTAAGGCACCAAATTCTACATCAAACGCTGTAATAAACTGGTTTTATTTTTTTCTCAAAAACGAAGTAAGATACGAAAACAATTTAAGAAACAAAAATGTTGTATTTTTAGTTACTTAATACAAAAAAGATATAAAATGTTTAAAAGAGTCAGTGACGCACATTTCTTTGTCAATAATATTCGGTATGATGCCCCCAGGGACGCCACTGGACATTATATTTTTAATCTAATAAAGGCTAAATGAGCCGCCTGTTATCTGTAGATAACCATATTAAATTTCAACAAAATCGGTGATAGCATATTTAAGATATAAATAAAAATATCGATTTTATCAAAAAAGTTTGTAAATGTAATAAGCCGGTTTTTACTTTTTTAATCGAAAACGACGCAAGATACGAAAACAACTCGAGAATCAAAAATTTTGTATTTTTAGTTGCTTAATACGAAAAAAATATAAAGTGTCAAAAGTCAGCGGCGCACACTTTTTTTGTCAATAATATTCGGTATGCTGCCCTCCTGGACGCCATTGGACTTTATATTTTTAATCTAATTAAGGCTAAATGAGCCCCTTATTACTACAGATAACCCTGCCAAATTTCAACAAAATCGGTAAAATCATATTTATGATATTAACAAAAAACTGATTTTTATAAAAAGTTTGACACCCTGTATCTTGGAAACTATGCATTTTCGGACCCATGTTAATATGAAAATTTTTTAATGTTTTTTTTATGTAGAATCACCCTCTATAATATGGCGACGCTATTTCCGGACACCCTGTATATCTATTTACAGTATTATTAATTACTGGTCCATCATGTATGTTCATCACTCTGATGACAAGTCCCTTGTTTGGCATGGCATCTTAAGTAAAGTAATTAGATAATATTACGACAATTAATAGGTATTTGTCAAAGTCAATTCAAAACTTGACAAAGTGCACGAGCTTTTTACTGTTTTAATTGCATTTACTAACCATTTCCATTTTTATGATTTTCGTCTTTGAAAACCGGGGAAGATTTGTTCCTTGAAACGTCTTTTAGGTTTTTCAGCTTCGTTTTTGTCACTAAACTAGCACTTATGCTGATTAAACCCTGGGACAGGAAACCAAAAGGCGTACAAATGAAGTGGAGTAAAAGACAACAATTTGTCAGATAAATAGGTATTTAAAGTCTCAAATAATCCTAGGTCATGGAAATTCTCTGCGTAAAACCGGGTCGTTATCCGTCGTCAATGTAATTCCGTTAAATCTTGGTATGCAAACTCCTTGGCGAAGGCCGTCACTGAAGGGAACTTTTCTAGTTTACCAAAACTAAATACTGAGTGCCACGATAAAAATAATTTAAATTCCGGTTCTGTTTCATAATTGCACTTGAACCGAAACAGACTTAAGTATTTGTTTCCATGTTTCATTTCAGGCTAATATTTGTACTATGCTATTCTATTGTAACAGTTCGATTTTGCCAATTTTAAAATTTCATTTATATGCCGCATTTAGGGAAAAACCTATGCTGTATTTTGCACTCATCGGTTTATTAATTCTGGCTTTAATAAGTCGCTTGAAATTGCCTCTTTTCTCAATGTAAAATTACCTATATTTTAAGTATAGATTAGCTATATATTCTTATTAGCTTTTAGAATCGATTGTGATTATCTATTTTAGTTGATAAGCGATGTATGTACCTTATTATTAAGTTAACTTGGCTTGATTTGTCGATTTATATTTTTAAAGAATTCAGTTAGCCTGCAAATACGTTGCATTTGACTTATTGAACCATAATTTAATTTCAGTTTGAATATTCTATTACCTACCTTTTGAGAACCCTAGGTTGATGTTCCGGAGATCGTTTTTGGACCTCTGCTTTAAATATATTTCTCGTTCGGTACAGCGGACCAGTTTTTTGTAAGGTTTTTGCAAAATAATAGGAATGGGCTAGGTATCGCGCGTTTTTCATTCTCGGTTTAGATTTTTGAAGGTTTATTATTTCTGTCAGAGCATTTCCTAGCCTTTCTGTAAGAATGTAATTTTAGCTCATTACTCGTGGCTTCCGCCGTCATTTATCACCATAATAAGCGAGAATTAAGGCGTTTATTTTCTTAGAATTATTCCTTGTATCGAAACACTCGTCAAGTTTTCAGCCCATGACTACTTGTGTCGCCGTATTTAATTTAAGGCAAAGTGACGGAAGAGGGAACGAGGTCTTTTTTTAGTTTTGCTCGCCTGGGAAACGTTTGCCAGTATAGCGAGAAATTGCACGTTTTGCGTATTGTGAAATAATACAACCCTTTTGAGGGGATTTTTCGTGCGTTTCTGTTTGTGTTTTGACACGACCGATTATTCGGGCTCTACAAGCTGTACTAGGTAAGCATTTTCTCTGGATTCCTTTTTCTGTGGCCTATGAAGCACTTGACCGCCATTTTGCTAAATTTTTTTATTTCCATTATTTCCACGTTCGTCCCATAAGACCGAGACCGTCGAATCTCCTCTAATATACCCTCAAGTCCGAATCTGAGGTAAATATCGCTACCATTTTTGCCTAAATTAATGAAATTTTTTTTTTTTTTTTTTTGTCTAGGTGTAAAAATGCTCCCTTATGCACACCCTCGGTTGAGGGTAGTGTGGGGCTCTCATATAAAATGCATACCCACTAAAAATTCACCGTCTCTCATGATGCTAGTGACTCCACGTCACTTTTGCATCGTTCTTCTTTGGCGTGATGGCCTTCTGTTGATTTTCTTGATTGACTCCAGGCAGGCTGCAGTAATATGTTGTGTGTTATGGCATGTGTGGGGTAATGTTATGCGATGTGAGTTGTTATGTTGTGATGCGTGAGTTAGTGGGTTAATTATTTTTGGGGTTTTTTCTGCAGTGTTTAGCTACAGTTTTTTATGGGTTAGTAAGTGTTAGTATTATTTTTGGTGGTTTTTTATTTTTATGATTTTTATGTTATTTTTATTTGTAATTTTTGTGTGTTTATTGTGTGTCTATTGGTGGATCTCGTAGGCTTTTTAGCCTTGCTCTTCCCGGCCGGTCTTCCCCGTCAAAAAGTGATGTAATTAGCGGGTTTGTGTGGGTGTGTACTTGTTCCAAGAATCTAGCGTGTCTGTTTGTTAGGTGTTCGTGGATTGTTTCGACTTTTAAGTCTGCGTGTATGTTGGTGTTTCGTATATACCATGGTGCGTTTGTGATTTGTCTCAGTGTTTTGTTTTGGAAAGTTTGTAGTTTTTTCTTGTTTGTCTTGCTTGTGTGTGTGTATGCGATGGCACCGTAGAGGACTTTGGGCTTGATAACTTGGTTGTAAATTAGTAATTTATTTTTGATTGACATTGAACTATTTCTGTTAATTAATGGATAGAAGGCTTGCTTTGCTGCAATGCCTATGTTAATTTTGTGTTGAATATGCTGATTAAATGAAAGTTTGCTGTCTAGGGTCATCCCTAGATATTTCAGAGTGTTATTCCACCTTAATTCGGTGTTTCCAAGATTTAGATTTGCAGGTAATCTGCGTGAACTGCTAATGAGCATTGCCTGGGTTTTGTCGTTATTAATTTTAATGTTCCAAGTTTCTGCCCAGTCGTCTATGGCGTTTAAGTGTCGTTGTACATGTAATTTGAGTCTTGTTATGTTTTTGAGTGTTGAATATATGCAGACGTCGTCTGCATATATTGAGAGCTTTGTGTGCGGGTGTCTGGGTACATCTGATGTGTATAGTGAGTATAGTGTTGGGGAAAGCGGGGAGCCCTGGGGAACTCCCGCTTCCATGTGTCTAGTGGTTGATAGTTCTGTGTTTATTTGTGTGACGAATGCTCTTCGTTTTAAAAAAGAGGCAATCAGTTGTGTTAAGGGTAGTGGGAGGTTGTGTTGTGTATGTAGTTTGTGAATGAGTCCTTCATGCCACACTTTATCGAAGGCTTTTTCGATGTCGAGGGCCACAACTGCGGTTGATGCCCGCCTTTGTAGTCCTCTAGTCGCATCCTCGACAAGCCTGGCAAGTTGGAGTTCGGTGCTGTGGTTTTTTCTAAACCCAAATTGTTCATCTGGGATTAGATTGTGTGCTGTAACGTGGGTGTTTAGTCTGTTGAGTATGAGGCGCTCTGTTAGCTTACTCAAGGAGGAGAGCAAACTAATAGGGCGCCAGTGTTGTGGAAATGTTAGATTCTTGTTTGGTTTTGGTATGAGTATAATCTTTGCTTTTTTCCAACAAGTTGGAAAGTGGTTTAGTTGCAGTGTTTTGTTTATTATGTATGTTAGTTTTCGTATTGCTACGTCTGGTAGGTTTTTAAGTGCTTTGTTTTGTATGTTGTCTAGGCCTGGGGCCTTTTTTGGGTTGAGTTGCGCAATTAGTTGCACAACTTCTTGTGTGTCCGTTTGTTGAGTTTCGTCTTCTGGGAGTTCGTTGATTTGTCTCGTGATTCTTCTGTATGATCTCTCTATGGCTTCTTCGTGATCAATATCCTGCGCTCCATTTCCCAAAGTGAATTGCGACTCCAGCGAGTCGGCAAAGGCCTCAGCCTTGTCTTCGCTAGAGTACGCCATTCCCCTCAAGCCATGGATCGCCGGATATATCATCTTGCCTTTGTGCTGCATAGTTTTGGCTATTCTCCATAGAGAGTTGTTTTGTACGTTTAGTGTTGTCAGGTATTCTGTCCACTTGTTGTTTTTGTGGTTTTTCACGTCTGTTTTTATTGTGTTTGTTAGTCTGTTTCCTTGTCTGTTGAGTTCTGCGTTGCCTGTTAGTTTGGCACGTCTTTTTAGTCTGTTTCTTAGTCGTATGTTTTGCTTTATGTTTTCGGGAAGTGTGTATGGATTGCTTTGTCTTGTGTGTATTGTCTTCTTTGCTGTGTTTAGTGCTGTTTGTAACTCTTCGGTGAAGCTTATGACATGATTGTCCAGCTCTGCCTTAGAGTTTATGTGCGGGATATGTTGTATGTTGTCTGTTAAGTGTTTTTTGAATGTGTTCCATTGGATGAATGTTTGTGTATGTGCTCGTGCGTTCTCGTGTATGTTGTTTATTGTAATGCCAATCGGAGAATGATCTGAGGCAGATAGATCCTCCAGATTGTCTATCACAACGTTGTGTGGGATGTTGTGAGTGATAGCGATGTCTAAGATGTCGGCTGTTTCGCCGCGAAAGTGTGTGGGTTCTGTGGGAGCGAGTATTGTGTAGTGTAGTGCTTCTGCGGTCCTGAGTAACATAGTACCACTTTGAGTCGTGGTTCTACATCCCCAGGACCTGTGTTTGGCGTTGAAGTCCCCGGCTGCTAGAACCGGGTGTGTGTAATTGAAAAGTTTCTCTATTTCTGTGTGAGTGAGTTTATTTTGTGGCGGTCTGTATACCGAGTGTATCACCATGTCTCCATCAGTTAGACTGACTTTGACACTAGTTACCTCTAGTATATCAGATTGTGGTGAGCGTATTGTGTCATGTGTGATGCTGTTTTTTATAAAAATGGCCGTACCGCCTCCCCTGCGGTCCGGTCTATCATTTCTATAAATTGTGTAGTTTTGAACGTGTAAATGCGTATGTGGGCGTAGGTAGGTTTCTTGCACGAGTGCGATGTCTATATTGTTCTCAACCAGATATTCCGCGAATTCGTATCTCTTGGGATAGAGGGAATTCGCGTTCCAGCTGATCAAGAACAAGTGTGGTGGTGTATTAGCCATTGAGATTAGCGAATAACCTCAATGTCGGGTTGTTTTGTATTAGTGTGGTGATAGTGTTGATTTTTGCCTTTATCTCCTCCTCGGACATAGTCAGCAGTGTGAAGATGTTGTTGTTTTGAGCGTTGGTATTTTTATTGTTTGTGCCTGAGTTTGGTGTGGTATTTTGGGGGGTTGGCTTTGGTTGTGGTTTTGTTAGTTGTGCGTAGCTGATGTTATTGCTCACCGGCCGTGTTTGTGTAATGGTTTGTTTTTGTTTATTTTGTTTATTGTTAGGGTTTTTCGGGCATGCGGAGTAACTTGCTGGGTGTTCTCCTCCACAGTTGCAACACTTAGGTGGGGTGTTCATGGGCTTTTTACAGTCCCGGTAGTGGTGTTTGCCTGCGCACTTGTGACAGACTGGGATTGCGTGGCAGTTAGTCACGGTGTGGCCAAATTGTTGGCATCTGTGGCACTGGGTGAGTACACGATGCTTGCTGCCTCTCTGAATTTCGACTACTACTGGCATGTAGTTAATACGAGTTTCATTGAGGATGTTCATGTCTGATTGTGGTACTAGGACTTTGAGCATCTCTGTCATGATGTTCCTTCTGATGCCGGCTTTAAGCCAGAACATTTCAATGGGATTGTAGCCTTTTGCAATCAAGTCGTCCTTGATGTCTGATAATGGGATTTGACCGTCTAGGCCTTTTATGATAATATTTAATTTCCTATCTTCTGGTAGGAAGTATGAATGGTAGGGGAATTTCTTGTTATTGAGGTATGTAGTGATCCTCCTATGATCACTTGGGGTTGTGGGGGTAATTTGAATCCCCAGCTTAGATTTTTTGATGTCTCCAAAACCAATTTTGGAGTACGTGAGATCTTGATGGATTTTGACCCAGTTTTCTGGGCATCGGATGATTATGGGGACCACTTCAGATTTTTTGGATTCCGTGGTGGGCTCTGATGCTGGGGATTTTTGTGGGGGGGCTAGTCCCAGGTGTTTTTTCACTGACTCCTGTGTTGCCACATTTGTCGTGTGTGGGATATTAGGCCTAGGGCTTGGGGTTTGGGTGATTGGGGGGCTAGCTGTCCTAGGCCTTTTGAGGGTCGGGAATTCCCTGTCGAATGAAGCTGGCATTTCTGAGTCAGAATTTGTCTCCATTTCGTCCTCAGTTGGGGGGGCTGCAACTATAGGGGTTGGTTGTGTTGTGTTGATGTGTGTGTGTGTGTTTTCACTTGTTTTGTCCTGTTTTTGTTTAATTTCTGTCAATGTATCCATTAGTACGTCATGGTATTTGTCTTGATTTGTTTGTACGTGTATCAAAGTTGTTGTTGCTTTTTCAAGTTCGTTTTTTAGTTGTGCTACTTGTTCTATTAGCGTACTGTTTTCGTCCTGTAAGTCTTTGTTTTGTGATTCTAGTTTCCTGATGTATTTTTGTAGTTTTTCCAATTGTACGTCATTTGTCTGTCTGTTTATGTCTAAAGTTTTGTTTTGTGTAGTGTTTTGTTTTGTTTGTGAATGTAACATACTCACGGCCGCCAGCCTGGGGTCACTATTTCTTCGGACGCTTTCTCGTCTTTTCTTTTCCTTCTCGAGTTCGGCTAGTGTGAACTCTTTTCCACTTTTGGTTTTGCTGTCCATTGTTGTCTTCTTTTCGTTGTCGTTGTTTCTCGCTCTTGTAGGTTTGGTTGGAGTTGAGTCCAACTTCCCGAGGTACATGCACCCTTGCGGGTACGACTTACTCGAAAAGCTGGGGTCCTTCACTACGACTTAACGAATTTTCTTTCAATTTAAACGATTTTTCTTTAATAAATGATGCAGATGCAATGATGTACATTACATCTGCTGTATTAGTCGTAGTGTAGGATACGCACTGGCACTTCACTTTGTTTGGTTTCACTTCGGATCGGTTTTAAGCACGACTTGTCTCCACGACGGTCAACAAGCTATATTTTTAATTAATGAAATTGACTGCTTATCTACCTTTTATTTTTTTTGTGCACATAACGCCATTTGCTTTTCCCATGTGTTATCTTATCTACTCCATTTTACCTGATCCGAATTTTTATTTTAATGCAACTTTAATTTTGATCATATGGGGAAGTTATATATTCTTTTAGGGGTGATTCATATCTATCTTTTTATATTCAAGTTGCCGGAACCTTAATATCTCTTTTATTTGCTTTATTGCACTGTAAGTCCATGGGGTTCTTTGTCTGGGAAAATTTGTTTTATAAAGAAGATGTATTTATGCAAAGAGGAAGGGGGTCTATGATTTTTATTTAAGTAAGGGGGCTTCATTTAATGCGTACTGGATTATTTCAGGGTTCTTCTGCTGGGCCAGAGTTTATTCGAAGGACTGCAATTTTCTTCTGCTGGGCAGAAGTTTACGGGATGAACCAATTTCCTTCTGCTGGGCCAGTAGTTTACCTGGTGAACCAATTTCTTCTGCTGGGTCAGAATTTCTCCTGCTGAACCAATTTCTTCTGCTGCAACTTCTTCTGTGAAAGGCCGGAAGCAGGTCCACAACCTTTTTTTTCCCTGGAAGGCTGACGAAAGGCCTTAACTGGTGGTTCCCGCACTAGAGGCCATCGACAGAGTTCGACGACGGGATTTGGGTATATGTTTTATGTTTCATTGTGTCTTATGTTTAATCTTCGCTTACTTTTATTGATATAAATCACACATTGAATTGAGGTAGCTCATTGATTTTAATTAATTTAATTTACATTTATTCACTGGTTTATCGGACCAGTTAATCAAATTGCTTTGATTTGTTTTCTCATTTTAAAAGATAAGGGCTGGATAACTTCATTCTTTTCATTAATTTTTCATTTCATTAATTAGTCGGCAGATATAACTGCTCTGAATTTTATCTTTTTATCATATGAATCAAGCTAACCATATTTTTAATCTGATCTGGTGCTTTTATTAACTTCTCAAGTTTTTTTTTTGATCTAATCATTGTGTCCGCTCATTGCGGCGTATTATCACCATCAGTGCAGCTATTAGCGCACGCATACCTAGTTATAAGAAGCTTAGTCTGCGCCAAGTGATCACTTTGATAAGTAGTTTAGTGCATTTAGTGATAAGGCATATAGAACTGAGGTTTTCCAACTGAATTGGTCTCTGTACGTACAATCTTCATATTGTACTCAGTTTATTTTATTAATTACTTTCAGTCATTTAACATTCTTTTGTCTACTCAACCACCTTTTTTTTAATATAACCATTTTCTCCGGATAGATTGTTGCTGTGTTTGCAAAAAAAAAGGAATTTAGTAGCAAATATAGTGTCATTAAATTTTTAGATTGTTGTTTTCTTGATAGGTTAAGTTGCATGATTATAGTGCCCTAATTATTCTTATTTTTTTCTGATATTCTAACTTTTTTTTGATAGTTCGAAATTAAGAACCGGTTAGTTTTATGAGCGAATCTAGCCACTCGGTACAACACCTGCCGAGCTTTTTCCGTTTAGCTGGCTAGAACGGGTGGCGCTCAAACGACCCCACGACAGGGGCCGGGCTTTGTAACGCGACTCTCCGGGGCTAGGTTCAATTTTTTAATTAATTGGGAAAAAAAAATTTTTGGGGTTCAATCTTTAAAAAAACGTGTTGCACTATTTTTCTAAAATAAAATTTATACGCCATTTGCATGCAATTTTTCGCTCTATATGTTTTTATATAGGGTCGGTCCTAGATTCAGATAACGCTCTTATAAAATAGATGAATAGATATAGTCGGTAAAAATTTTAAGGTTCGCAGAGTAACATAGTAGCTTTGGTACCACAATATTTCTCTTTTATTTAGTTGAATTAAGTCAGACTTTTAGACAATTTCAATGAAACAAACCATCCCCTTCATTTGTGCAATCAGCTAATCTTTCTGTTGACCTATCTCTCTGACTCATTTATTTTCTTTTAGTACTAATGTTCCCAAAAGACAGTACAGAGAAAGTATAACTAAATTGAATAAATCGATCTTGGCAATTTTATCGTTCTGATTGTTTATTCATTTAACTTCTGTTTTTATTTTTGCGGTTTCTGAAGCCTAAGCCAAAAGAAGTTCCAAACAACATTTTGGCAATTCACACCCACCCATTAACTCTCTGCCATTTGATCTACGGCCTAACTTGCACGTTAAGAAGTCAGCTCGTTTTGGCCTAAGCAACCATACATTAATTTTGTTTTAATCTTGTTCAATCTCAGTCCCCTCTAATCTGAGGTGAAATCAAATAAATGAAGTTAAAAGCTGATAAAGAGTTTGACAAGCGATATGCAGAATGCGCGCGATTAGTGCTTATATAAAAGATAATATAAAAATATAATCATGAATATAGTCCTTTTCTATTTACCTATATCACATTATTATGTATGTATATGGAAAAATCTAAAATTTAAATATCTAGATATTTTTCTTTAAAGGTACTAAGGGCGGTAATAAACATTCATTTTTCCATAATTTAAATAAATCTCAAACCTTTTCCAGTTGCTGTTTAATATCACGCAAACATTATTTTGAGACGCCTCCTATCATATAACAAAGTATTTTATATTCCATAACAAGCAAAATATGCAAACTAAAAAATAACGGCTCATAAGCGGTAAAATTTACGGCAGCCGCTCTTAGCTGGTAAGGTAAATTGAAATACTTAAGACTCTTTTCTTTACGAGAGGAAAACGAGGAATTTTAATTAAATTTTTATTGTCTGCTAAAGAAAACAGGTCATCACGAAGACATTTTTTTTTGTTAAAATAATAATGCGCTCTATATGCTTATATCTATGTATTTTTCTCACCACGAATGTTCAAGGCTAGGGGTCACTAATTTGAACTCCGAGTAATTGCTAAACTAATCAGAGTTTTTATTATCATAAATCTATTAAAGAAATACTGACATTGACACCTTTGAAACATTGATTAACTTAGTGAGTCTTAATGACTAGTGGCTAACTGGAGTTTAAAGCAGTGGCCCTTAATCTTGTAATTACCTAACAACCGGTCCATTTGCCTGATTGACTCAGCGGTGTTAATATTTATAGGTGTGCGTCGCAGAGTTGTTGACGTTTGGGCACATATTCTTTTTTATAAATATATTCATGATTTTTGAGCATTGAAATTATTAGAAAAATATCCTATATAAAAATATCGAGAAAACTGTACATACATTTTCTAAATTCAACTTGGCATTGACTTCAGCATACCAAAATAAACATCAGTTGAGATTATGGTATCGAATCTAAAATAAAGATGAGATTCTCCAAAATCATTATTATCTGAATTATAAGATTATCAAGTGTTAATCTTAAGTCCTAAATAATCAATACTGCATAATTCCATTTTTGAAATATTTCTATTAAATCTGAATTCTTAAAGTTCTGACTAAACACAGTTAATCACAGAACAATTTTACTAGATCAAAAACTATCATAAGATAATCCTATGGCAGCAATAAAATCAGAGGTGAAATAAACATTTAACAAAACCAAATCAAAATCACTTAACCTGTAAAAAAACTGATCAAAAATGATCTACAGGGGAAATCGAAGTAAGCTCAATTCGGTAACCTGCACTAAGACGAACATCTAAAGTAGTACTTAGGTAAGATGAGTTACTGCCATAATGCTTACAGTAATTTATAGTATAAGCGTGACGTTTAAGTAGATATACGTAATATACAAAAAGATAAATCAGATAACTACTGTAGTGTTAGCGAGATATTAGCTAACTAAGATATTATCAGATATGGTAGTAAAGAAAGTCAATATTAGTTAATGAAGCAATGATAAGAAACGGTAACAGACACAATAAAAGATGATTAGCGATTCAAGATCATTTAACGGTAATCTCGATGAAATTAAGATGAGTAATTATATGACCTACAAAAAGCGTGCAGCACTTAGATAAGTGAATATAATGCGCAAAAATAAATCAGAAAATCACTACGATGGTAGCGAGAAGTTTATACTAACTAAGATAATATTATATACGGTAGCAAAGAAAGTCGATGTTAGATAATCAAACAACAATAAGCAACGGCAATAGATACGATATGAGGTAATAAGCGACTAAAGTCATTTAACGGTATGTTCAATAAAATTACGGTAAGTAAGATAGGTAATTAAGAGGGCCAACTTTTTTTCAGGAGGTCATACATAAGTAGAATCAACTGGCAGTGGTTGGTGGCTAGTCCTTAACTCATTTGACTCCTTGGCTGACTCCAATTGGGGCGTTGGTGCTGGTGTGAAGCTGCACTTCAAACAATGCGATTAGCATCACCTCGACAAATGGTCTCAAACGAGCGGAATGAAACTGGAGAAAGTGTCTAGGTTAATGGAAGACCGGGTGGAGGATGAAGATTCAGCTCCAAGGAAGGAAGTTCTGTCTATGAAGAACCCTTTTTAAAAACGAGTAATTTCATTTTACGTAAAACACATTTACGAGAAGATATTGTAGATAATATTAAAAAATATAAATGGCATATTATTTGCCAATTTATCGCATGATTAATTAATAGGTATTTTAGACCTAATAGTCAAAATTACCACGATGTTTTTTTGACTTTGAAAAATTTCTCTTTTCCTTTCCTGCAAAGACCACGTCAGTTGCCAAAAAAATCTTATACGTCCGACAAGCGTACGTTCGAAAATGCGGTTAGGGTGTGTTCCATTATTTTAGAGTATGAAATAGTTAATGTTTTTAATTTTACATTCCAAGTTCAGAATAGACATTGTAATTTTCAATGTAAGGTAATGAGAATATCAGTCAGATAAATCTGCCAGTGAACGAGAAGAAACTATATTAGTGGGGTTGGTAGCATTTACAACGCAATAACCTGCGCAACGAAAGAGTTTTGTTCATGACTGAATATAATATGCAGTTAATAATTATCATATTCCAGTGAATAATTGCTTAGAACGGGTTTTGTCAAATATTGACTGCTCTGATATAAACAAATTTTGTGACAAATAAGATATAAGGCAAATCAAAGAAATGTGCTATTAAATTTAGGGTAAAACCGAGAGGAGCAAAATACTTGATTGAATAATGACTCGCAGGATGTAATTTAGACCAGCTGTAAAGTAGCTAGATGAAAATCAACAATCGTTAATTTACCTATTTGTCTGTAGATAATGGAATAATCTATATTATGCATGTACGAGATAAGACGAATGCTTATATTCGACAACTATATGTACCTCAGCCAAAATATACCGTCTGCTTTAATGCCGCGAGAGGACTTAGCTGGTTTACAAACCATGCCTTTCCTTGTAAGCAAATGTTTCAAAATTATTCCGCTAGTATATTTTGTCCTTGCAACAAATTTATACAAATTAAGGTGGATTTATGTACGATGTAAGGTAAATTCTCGGGCTAATTAGCATAGAACAGGGATGCAACAGAAGCGTAATAACCAATTTATATTTTTTTTTTTCACAAGAATCTCAATCGCTCTCCCTTAAAAGTAAATATCACTGAAAGTTTTGCCGAAACATATTGCCTAGCATATTTTAACACTTAATTAGGCAGGACTTTGGGAGCTCAGGATGACATCCGAAAACTACATCATGTTTCCTGAATCAGTGAACTGGGGACTTTCTTAAGTCACAGGAATTCATTAATTTGATGATACGAAGGCCAGTATTTTGCGTTCATTTTATTCAAGCCTATGCAAAATTTGCTACCTGGGAGGTTTGCATTAGGAGAACATTTTAATATTCGTTAAGGAATTATCTACAAAATTTAAGGGTGGTGCGAAATTATTGTTCCATCATTTATTTAAAATTCAAGTTTTTCCAAAAGACTAAAGCTCAAAACAGTTTGATACAGAAGTTAATGCTCAGAATATTTTGATGTTCCGGATTATTAGAATATTTTTTTTTCAAAATTTCTATATCATTAGGATTTCTTACTAATATGGGTATGTCATTCTTTGAATATTAATAAAATATAATCCGAGAATGTTCTGTAACGAATAATGTTATACTAATATCCTTGGAATATTAATTCTGGCATAAAACCCTCCTTATTTTGTATTAACGATGGCCTCGAATTAAGGCTTCAATATTAGCAAATCTCATATTTTAATGGTTGTTTAAAATAAGACGATCGATGCATTTGTCACTTTTTTTCTCATTATCTTGCATAATTAAGTGAAAATATTGATAGTGGTCAAGCTCAAACTAATCTTTGATTACTGCTAAATCGTTTGGAATAGTCTATTGTTTGGTGAGAAAACATGAAATTTGAAAACAAACTAGTGTGAAGTGAAACTTCATCCGCACAAACAGAACAATAATTACGGTTTGAATTTGGACAGTTCGGTATCAAAATTCGCCTCAAAATTCTCCCTCTCTACATTCGTTACCATTCTTCGCATCACACATTTTGTAACTTTTACAGCAAGTTTACCAGCTTCCTCTCCAGGCGCCTCTTAAGACCTATCATTTTAAAAAGTAATGGACAGAAGTAATTCATAGGGACTCCTTCGCACCATAACCTCAAAATTCCCAGATACTACGTGCACACTTCCCAAATAAACTGCTCGCGTAGTTAGTCGATACAGCTAATTGTATCGTCATTTACAGGAGACTGTATCTCGGAAAAGCCATAGCCGATATTTAAAAAAAGACAAGAGTCTGAAAGTCCATTATTTCTTGTATCATCGGCTTGATGTAATCTTCAATAAAAGTCACTTTTCAGTGTTATACAATGTGTGAAAGAATGCAATATAAAAATGTAAAATTTTGCACCTGTTGCGATAGTAATTCCACAACTATCACGGTAATCACATTTAGAAGTTTTTATCGATATTTCGGAACGTATTTGGTAATATTTTTTTTTGTTTGGAAAAAGATACAGGGCATGGAGAGAGCCCGCACTTTTTAAATTACAAAAATTACCAATCTCTAGGAGCTGCTTCATTTGACGTGAGACTCATGTGGCCTTTATTAACTAGTTTTTCTGTACACATAAACACATTCTTCAAAATCTGAAACTTGGTTTCCCTATTAAGTCAGCTTTTAATTTAAGTCTTCATTGCTATAATCTGCTGGAAGTTGACATCCATCCGCTCAGTTCGCTATGGGAAAAAGTAGATTAGTAAAAACCACACCAAAACACATCTATGTATTTTGTATATATCGACCTCCGAATTACCATAAATTTAACATATTTTTTATCAAATGTCAAGCTATGTTATCTAAATTCTGTAAAAATAACAATATCATCTATATGTGTGGTGACTTTAATATAAACATTCTGAGACATTTCATGGACAGGTTACTGCTATGTGACTTGTTATGTAGCTTTAATTAAGGGGTTACCTCGGGAGACCCAACTAGAATTCAAGTCAACAAAAACAGCACTGTATCTGAAGCAAAGATAGATTACATTGTTACAAATAACCGGTATGCTTTGAGTTCGTCTACGAGAGTACTACAGGCTAACCTTGGCGACCACCTGGCCCTATTTGCCCATATAGGGAAAAATCAAGTAGGAATGGGCAGTTGTAGATGTTGTTGAAAGCAGCAGGGAGTTCAAAAATATCATTTGGTTATCAAAACACGTCGGTGTTAGCAATATTAGTAATCGTCCTAGGGTCAAGAAAAAAGATTAAAACATGTTAGTTAAGCGGTGTAAGATAGCATATTATGGGAATATGATTGCTAATAGCCATAACAAACCATGATCAATTTGGAAACTTGTTAATCGGTCATTGGGTAGGTCTGATAAGTCCAGCTTTATACATTTAAGTGTTGACGATGTACTGACTGAGGAGAGTATACGGGTGGCAAACGTTTTTGGCAGCTACTTTTCCACTTTCGCTCGGAATAGTTTGAGGGTTAAATTTGGGACTGATCAATCTCAGGTGTGTAGGTTACCATATAGAAGTGTACCTAACACTTTTGTTTGGAGAGACATAGATAGTAATAGATGTTATTAGACACGCCAGGGTTCATAACAGTTCTGGATTAGACAATATATTAAGGTGCTTAAAGCAATACAAAATGAAATATCTGAACCACTAGCCTACATAGCTAATTTAATGTATAAAAATTGGGGTATTTTCACCTATTTATAAAAAGCAAGATCCCACAATTCCTGAGAATTATAGGTCGATAACTGTACTAAATGTTGTATCGAAAATCTTGTAGGGACTGATATATAACAGAGTGATCGATTTTGTCTGTGGGTATGGTATACTCAACAGGGCTCAGCACGGGTTTCTCGTGGGCAGATCGACGGAGAGCGCAACTGCCAGTTTTCTGGGGGCAGTTTACAAAAAACTGGATGAGGGATTTTTCGTGGCCGGGGTCTTCTTTGATACTTTGGACATCAACTTTATTCTGGTTAAGTTTTATGCAAATGGCCTGCGAGAAGAAAGCCTGGACCTGTTGGCATCCTACCTTACGTATAGAAAGTTTTGCGTTAAAGTTGGTAGTGTTTTTTTAGATATGAATGAGGTGGATGTCGGTGTGCCTCAGAGGCCTGTGCTGGGGCCATTATTGTTCTTGTTGTTTGTAAATGAAATAAGTGAATACGTCACCGGAGGCTGTGTCACTAAGTTTGCGGATGACACCACGGTGTTAGTCTAAGCGCAGACTGCTGAGGAGCTCAGACTGAAGGTCGGAAGTATTATGGACAGTGACAGGTGGTGACAGTAATGGCTTAATACTTAATCTTAATAAAACTGTTTTTATTCACTTTAGATCTCGTAGAAATGTGCCAATTGGTGAAATTGACTCTGTGTAGCATACCGAGTGTACAACATGTTTTGGGCTCCATCTGGATGATACTCTATCATGGGGTGCATATGTCGAACATGTGGAATCTAAAATTAACTCATGTTCCTTTGCAATTGCTAGATTGGAGGTTACCTTTAATATAGAGGAAGAACTGAATATTTACTATTCGTTGATATATTGCCACTAACCCACACTATGGTGTAAATTTTTGGGGGATTGTGCTAAAAGCGGTAGAATATTCATTGCCCAGAAGAGGGTTATCAGGTTGTTAAATGGAATTCTGAATGTGGAGAGATATAAGACTATGTTTAGAATTGCTGACATTTCCTTGCAATTATATTTTCAGGTCCTTATTGTTTACTAGGCTGAATATTGATGACTATCTCTCGAGTAGTAATTTCCACTCATATTTCACAAGATACGGAGACCTGTTAGCCTTGGATTCTCATAGATTGGCAAGGTTTGAAAAGTCTCCCTTTATGTTTGGACAAAGCTTTTCAATAAACATTCAGTCAGAGGTCTTCCTCTGAATAAATGCGGTCAAGACTATTCTGTTGGATGGGGCATTTTACTCTGTAAGAGACTACTTGTCCTATTCATTTTAGTTTGTTTAGGTGTAAATATATTAGTGTTTTTTTATAATGTACTCAGTATATAGGACATTTAGTTGTACATCCATATACTGTATGGCTTAAGTATCAATAAAGAAGTACAAATACAAACACAATACATATGAACCTCAAAATAATAACAATAATTTTCATCTGAGGCAGTGTAATATTGCAATGTTTTTTATTGCATGCGGTTTCTGCTAATTAATTTCACGCATCCGTAAAATTTTCTTAGGTGGATATTTTCTTTAGTTTATTGCTACACGCTTGCCAAAAAAATCCATATTTATAGTAACCTTCCGATAAATACATTTCTTGGTCCCTACTTCCCAGATATGCATACAGTTCTGGTAAAGACTCGCAACTTTCAACCTGAGAGAAAAAAAATTGAACATGCGACCACACATCAGAAGTGAAACTTCATTCGCAAAATAGAGAATATTTTTATTTTAAGCAAATTCACTGAGAAAAATGGTAGAATATGCTATACATTAGACCCGGGGTCGGTCGTTCAATGATCAATTCTTGTCAATAAAAGATAGGTAAGATTCCGCAGACGACGTGAAAGATACATGGTAATTATCCCATGCTTGGCTTGAATTGTTGCCGTGGCGCTTTTTCCGTTTCTAATTCGGACAGCGCGACGGAGTGCGCTAATCGTGTAGGAAACGGAGGTCTCCGTTCCCTAAGAAGTTAACGCACCTAATCGCGCCATGTCTTCGCGATGCAATCAATTTGCGGCAAGAGGCCCCGTGGTCGAGAGGTCTAGATGGTTAGGTCTCAATTCTGCGGCTATCGGCGGCCCGGGTTCAAACCCCTTGCTTTTTTTATTTTTTTTTTTAGGTTTGGGTTAAAGCTTTTCAATAAACATTCAGTCGGAGGTCTTCCTCTGAATAAATGCGGTCAAGACTATTCTGTTGGATGGGGCATTTTACTCTGTAAGAGACTACGTGTCCTATTCATTTTAGTTTGTTTAGGTGCAAATATATTAGTGTTTTTTTATGTACTTAGTATATAGGACATTTAGTTGTACATCCATATACTGTATGGCTTAAGTATCAATAAAAAAATACAAATACAAATACAATACATATGAACCTCAAAATAATAACAGTAATTTTCATCTGAAGCAGTGTAATATTGCAATGTTTTTCATTGCACGCGGTTTCTGCTAATTATTTGCACGCATCCGTAAGATTTTCTTAGGTGGATATTTTCTTTGGTTTATTACTACACGCTTGCCAAAAAAAATCCATATTTATAGTAACGTTCCGATAAACACATTTCTTGTTCCCTACTTCCCAGATATGCATGCAGTTTTGGTAAAGACTCGCAACTTTCATCCTGAGAGAAAAAAAATGAACATGCGGCCACACATCAGAAGTGAAACTTCATTCGCAAAATAGAGAACATTTTTATTTTAAACAAATTCGCTGACAAAAATGATAGAATATGCTATACATTAGACCCGGGGCCGTTCAATGATCAATTCCTGTCAATAAAAGATAGGTAAGTTCCGCGCAGATGACGTGAAAGAGATGAAGATACATGGTAATTATCCCACGCTTGGCTTGAATTGTAGCCGTGGCGCTTTTTTCCGTTTCTAATTCGGCTAGCGCGACGGAGTGCGCTAATCCTACACGATTAGCGCACTCCGGAGGTCGCCGTTCCCTAAGGGGTTAACGCACCTAATCGCGCCATGTTTTCGCGATGCAATCAATATGCGGCAAGAGCATTCGTGGTCGAGAGGTCTAGATGGTTAGGTCTCAATTCAGCGGCTATAGGCGGCCCGGGTTCAAACCGTTCGCTTTTTTATTTTTTTAGGTTAAGGTTCTAAACGGTTTTTTCTTGATTTTGGGTATGTCTTGGGTTAGTTTGGGTTAGCACCTTGTTAGTTTCCTCTACTTGAGCCCACGTAGTGAGCGAAGCGAGCGGAGGGCAATGCGAAAAGTAAAATATTATATAACAGCGTATTCCAGGTGCCCAAATCAGTGCGTTAACCCCTTAGGGAACGGAGACCTCCGTTTCCTACACTACTAGCGCACTCGGTTGCGCTAGCCAAATAGGAAACGTAAAAATGCAGCCGGGGCGCACCAAAATAGCATGTTGCGACATATCCCTCCCCCTAAATTCGATACACACTTTATAACGTTGCAAGTCGCATATTTTATAACGTTCGCACTTTAACCCAATGTTGTTATTTGTAGTTTAATTTACTAAAAGTGAACTTTATAAGATTCTCACAGAGGTTCGGAGCATGCTATTAATATTTATTCGCAGACATTAGGGTGGAAAATAAAACTTCAACAAACAATGGGTATATCTTAATCACCCTCTGAAAAAATTGAGATAAAAAATAAAGTTATGATGGAATATACCTGAAGATCTCTGTACACTGGTCCAATACTTTGGGTTTTTCCATGCTTCCTGGAGAGTGATGGCGGAGTTATCTGAAGCCCTGGAATGGCAGATGTCCTATACGTGGCCGAGCATGGTGCCAGAAACATTAAAACAGAACATAAAAAACAGCCTACGCCAGTTAAAGAATTCACGAGAAATGTCAACTGTTTTATCTCAATTTAGCGAGAAACGTCAATTAATTTAATTTCAACTTTTGGATAGAGAAATAAATAAGCAAAGGGAACAAAAACCTATTACGCTTGAAACTGATAAATCACACAGAAGCGAATTAACTAATCTAAAATTTATTATTTCCCTTCGCCAATTTGAGCAGAACTTCTCTTCAAAATTTGTTTCTGCACAGTTGCATTTTAAAGGAAATGAAGTAGAGAATAAGGACTCAATTTGTTAGTCTATAATATTTAGGAGTAATATAAGCAAATATAGAAAGTAGAAATAACCGCTTGTAGCCGGGGCGCACGCTGCCGCTGGAATCTGATAGAACACTCAGAAGAAAAGTTATCAATTTGAAGCTAACTAATATATTCCTTCGGTAATTTGAGCAGAACTTCTTTTGCTTTTGAACGGTTATGTTTTAAAGCAAATAATGTGCAAAATAATGACATAGTTAACTATGGATGACCAAATTGAAAGGTAACTAAATATAAACCAGATAAGAAATGGAAGTTATCTAAATTAATCCAAAATAGTGAGATAAAAATAAAATAAAAGTTAGAAACCTGTGTTAGGAAG
Organism: Pissodes strobi; assembly: GCA_016904865.1. Taxonomy (NCBI): domain Eukaryota; kingdom Metazoa; phylum Arthropoda; class Insecta; order Coleoptera; family Curculionidae; genus Pissodes; species Pissodes strobi. Next base: position 92,170 of record MU183857.1, on the reverse strand, counting down.
GCACTCTTTAAATATTAAGGAAAATTAATTTGTGTAATTTTAAAAATTATTATCTCACATCACATCTAGCAAGATCATATAATCCAGGCATTACATGACAGAATCTATTATATAGGATCTCCTACACAATTATTTACTAATTTCTTTAAATTGACTTCTTTAACCAATGCCTATGTACGTAATATAGGCAAATACTGTTGATGCTATTAGTTGAAATGCTCAACTAAATAAGAAACCATCACCATTCTGTAGTAATAAAGCCCCCTTTTCTTCTTCGCGAAGCTTCAAGCCTTATAATAAAAATAATGCTATATTCCTATTAGGCAAAATATTCAAAATGCATACAAGATAACATACGCATATGCATAAGACAATAGGTACACAATAATAAAGATAATTATTTTCTCCAACCATCTATATACCAAATATGATACGTAATATAAGATAAGATTATGATAGTGTAAGATTACATTGAATAAATAATTACTAGGTGCAAAATTATTTATCTTGGCCCAAATTACATTTCCCGTAACGCCACAAGGGAATTTTAGGCTTAGTTTGAGATATTCTCTCCTACAAACCAAATTGCACTAAAATTTGAAAACGACAAAAAAAGAGCGTACTTTCTTAACACATTTCCCGCTGTCATGGCAGAAAATTATATGAAAAGATTTCCCATCTTTCTTAACTCACGCACATTTCACATAGCTCTAATTTTCGTCAGGAATGAGTATTTAGCCGTTTAAAACCATGCAAACTTGTATATGGAAATTAATTGACCTGTTAGAATACATTTTTCTTCTGCTGTGTTTTTACAAAAATAATCATTATATTAGTATTTGTTTTAAAACGATTAATTAAATAATTACCAAATACATTGAAAAGAAAACTTTATTTCAGACGAATCTGATGGGCGTTGACACTATTATTTGTGTATCAAATGAAAAACCGCAGCACGATTGAAATTTAGCGGTATAAAGGGTACTGTAGCTATGTTGAACTTAAACGATTGCTTGTTTTCTGTAAAATGATTATTATTTTTACGTTGTTAAACATCGATACTGTTGTTAGCGGTTCAGCTTAAATAGAAGCTTGAAGCTTACACACTTAGTCTTAAAATTTACTCTTACAACACAGCTCATGTAGCGTTCTTCTAGACAAATGACCGATTTACCTTTATTTTTATTTAAAAGTGGTGTCGAAATGCCTTGGTAATAAATATAGTAATATTTTTGATGTATTATGACAAACGTCTGATCTATTTATTTAACTGTTGTCATTTTTTGAAAAAAAAATCTATAATATTTTACATTTTCCAGTTTCCTATTATACTTTAGAAGTTTTTATGAAAAGCGTTTATAGAAATTTAAAGAAACTACGACAATCTTCCCGAGTAGATGGGATTTTACTTTTTACTATTCTTTTTTGTAACAATAATCTTCAAAGATCTTTGTTATTGTTTTGATTTTGAAATTTTTGTTTAATAATTTTTATAAATTTATATAGAAATGCAAATTAAAAATGGTAATATTATTTTACTAATAGGAAAAGATACCTGACAGTAAATTTGCTTTTAAGTTAATTAACCTACAGTTTGAATAAGGAAAATTTAATATTTAAAAATTTGAACTCTCCATTTTTAAATAGTATAAAGATAAAAAAATATGACAGCTAGTTACTTCACAAATTTTTCCTTAAATATTATATTTTAGAAGGTCAAATTAAAAAAGTACCGATTAAACATATGCACCGCTTGGCAATTTATGTGAATTTGCCTAAACACTATGAGCTTTATTTAACAAAAAATGTGTCAAATCTAATTATTATTTCACTTTTCTAGATTTTAGATGATCGATATTTTTGGAGGCGTCAATTAGATTTTTATTAGAGCTAAATTCGAAGGAATATATTAGTAAGTGAGATTTGTTTTCATTTAATTTATTATTATATTTTATTTAAAATATTATAAATTAACTATTGTATTCAGTTGAGTTGAGTTTTTTTACAAAAATATCTTGCCACTTTCTCACAAATTAAAAAATTTTAATATCTGAACTGCTGGACACTCGAACTTACACAAACTGATTTTTAGACACCAAGAAAAAAGCTTTTTGAACGCGGTTCAGTTTATTTCTGATTAAGCTGAATGACGTAAATTTCACAGAGGGGTGATCAATAAAGTCCTGCAAGAAACCAAAAAGTTTTTGTCTGTGATATTTCTGCAAAAAAAATTTTTGTCGTTATAATATGGTTCGTTAGTAAGATTACATCAATATCTCTACACGTTTTTTCATTTTTTGGATTTAGGCCCTTTAGCCTTGAATATACTATTAAACATCAAATTAGGGTAACAAGATTTTTAAAATCCTATAACTTGACATTGGACTGATGGATCTAGATGATTTTTGCAGATTTGGAATCCTTATTTCATGCAGATTTTCCATGGTTCCAGCATTTTATTTGAGAGTTGAAATTTTCACATTATACCGGGTCAATAATAAACAAAAACGTAGGGTATTTTAAACAATTTCGTGTACCCTTTGTTTTTCTCTATTATTGACCCGGTATAATGTGGAAATTTCAACACTCAAATAAAATGCTGGAGCCGAAAGTCTACATGAAATAAGGATTCCAAATCTGCCGAAATCATCAAGATCTGTCAATCCAATGTCAAGTTATTGGATTTTAAAAATCTTGTTACCCTAATTTGATATTTAGTAGTGTATTCAAGGCTAAAGGGACTAAATCCAAAAACTGACAAAAACGTCTAGAGATATTGATGTTACTTTAATAACGAACCATATTGCAAGGACCAGAATTTTTTTTGCCAAACTTTTTGGGTTTTGGATGAATTTATTGATCATAAATTTGTGTATAATATATCATAATCCTATCGCCCTATGAAAAATTTACATCATGCAGCTTAATCAGGAATAACCTAGCTTTTAAGATCCGCAAGCCGCGTTTAAAAATTTTTTGCTTGGTGAAGATATTGAACTTTGAAATTTGCCTAAAAATCGGTGTTCAAGTATCCAGCAATTTATTTATTATGATATGACCACATATTTAAATCGTCGGGACACCGGAAGATGTACTTTCGAAAATTTCAAATTTTGCACATTCATCATACAAAAAAATTCTGTAAAAGTTAATTTATTTCCATTTACCTGTTAGTTATAGCATGCGATAGACTAAACTAATTAAAAATGTGTTTTAAAAAAATTTGCCATGATAATATTGAGAGGCAAGCGTTTACAACTAATTAGAGATATTTATTAATCAAAGTCTTCACACTAAAGCGTTGAAAAATTATTTTCCAGATTTGGCCCAAACTACGACAAATATAGTTTTAAATGATTTCTTTATTTTTTTTTAGTTAATAATGCAAATCTTGGCTCCATAACCAGTACCAATAATTATATTTGCAAAGTTGTCCCCAAGAATAATTAATATCCACAAATTTGGAATATTTTATTGGCATATACCTAGATTACTTGCGTAATTGCTATGTGTTACCTACTATACCTATTTGTTAAAATTATATGTTCCCTTTACATATATCTCGTTGCAATTAATTACATGAATCATGCCTCAATAGTATTGCTACAGATAAATATACGGCAATATCATTAGTTTAATTTATTAATAGCAATAAATTATTTTGAAAACAAACATAATCTTTTAAATATTATATGCCTGCTTTTAAATATTTAAATATGTTTTGCGATCGGGTTTATTGATTTTGACGTCAAAATGTGCAAGGTAAATGAATTAAAAAAATTTAATTCATTTTTAGATCGTAGGAAAATTGAAATATACGAGTTTGATTTTGCTATACCAAAATATATAGAAAGTACGAGTTCCTATAAAAATTTGATTTCTCAGTAAAATTTAGCGTAAAATAAAATAAAAATTCTATATTTTAACTTATTTCTGTTGCCTATTTTTAATTTGTAATATTTTTAATGGGATGCAAACTGTAGCGTGCAAATAATTTACGTTTGTCCGGTTAACTGATGTACTGATGTATGTAGGGCTATCCAACGAGGACTAGGCAAGGCGAATTTTTGACTTTCCCTGTACTTTTATAAAAAAAAAACTGAAATAGCCATCTTATGTAGTTTTCTCCCGCGAATTCGGATATGTTCAGCAAAAAAACAATAAATTAAAGTGCTAGAGGTCACTGTGATATTTTTTGAAATGAAACACCCTGCATACTACATTTTTGGACTTTCTAGAAAAACTAAACACAATTTGTGTATAATATCCTCTACCTATCTTTAGCTATCGAATGACAGTATCTTCGAATTTAACCTGTGGATAAAATTAAACAAAACTTTTACACCTCCGGTTAAACTCAAAGTTTCTATCATTCGATAGCTTATGAAAACCCAAGATAGGAATGTGCAAACCGTTTTCTTTGATCTCGTGCGATTTAGATTTTAGAGCCTGTCAAAGTGTCAAAATGCCCGACTATCAATATTTGGTAAACAGCTAAAGATAGATTATAGGATATTATACACAAAATGTGTTTAAATTTTTCTAGAAAGTCCAAAAATGTAGTAATATACAGGGCGTTTAAGTATCAAAGTGACCTATAATTACTTTTACTTGATGTTCAATTGTTTTTTGCTGAACATATCCGAATTTGCGGGAGAAAATTACCTAAGGTGACTATTTAATTTTTTTTATAAAAGTACAGGGAAAGTCAAAAAATCGCATTGTCTGGTCCTCGTTGGATAACCCTGTGCATGCTTAGATACATATTCCTTATTTTAGATTCAAAAGCATATTTTGGAAAATTTCCAAGAACAATATTTTAAGATCATAAGTATAAATTTGCTTTATTTATACTATTCTTAAACGGTTATTTGCTAACAACCTATAAATTATTTCACATAAAAAATCGCATTTCCTCCTGCTGGACCTTATCTTCCTCTTTGTCGTCACAAATAAAAAATGTGCGTGATATAATATTTTAAGCGTTTAGCATGGATATGTTTGTCAGTCACATGTTTCGACGCAATGCGATGGAACTTTTTCAAATCTTCTTTTTTAATATTTACCTTAAGTGTTTTGGTAAGTGTCTGGAACATTTCTTTTACCTTTCTTCGGGATTGGTTGCACCTGAGCGCATTTCCAGATAGAAGAAAAACATGCAGTTCTGTATGGTAGAGAGAAAAGCTAGCATAGTGGTGCGGTTATTTTAACACATTTTTAAAGCACTATTGCGGGGACGCCATCCGTTCCTATGGTCTTGTTAGTGTCTAGACTTAATGTATACGTTTCACTTCGCGTTGGCGATATACAAGATAAGACATTGAAGAATTCACTCTAGGGATAGATGTGGGAGCTTTCCTTGAGGATCTAAGGTACAATTTGTTGCAATTATTTCGGCAAGAATATTCGTTTTTTTTTATCGTTTCCGCTATTGAACTATCATCTATGGTCAGTGGTAGGATTAATATCTTTGAGAAACCCTGATTGACAGGTTTGGCAACTGACCAGGAGGATCTTGATCCGTCAGGACAATTGAGCAGCTTGTTCTTGATCTGCGCGTTATAGGAGGTTGGACAGTTACGGTGCAGAGGCCATGATTAGTTATTAAGAATAAATCCAGGAGACCAGCAAAGTCTTTTTGAATATCAATTCGACTGCAAAGATTTGAGAAAAGCCGTTTATATTGATGTGTGCTAAGTGGTCTATACAAGCAGCAAATGAATTTGGTTGTTCAATGTCTCTGCTTAATGTGAACCACCTGATTACGAAGTCCTTAGTTTCGTATGATTCATCTCGTTGACAACATAAATTGTCTCGTTTAAAAATAGCTAATCCAGAGTTATGTCGAAATCGGGAGTATAGGTCATATCCGGGTATATTCAAGTGAAAATGTGCAGTGCTTGATTTAACTTTTGTTTCTGATAAAACTAAAATATGAGGCTTATTTGATGTTAGGTGCTGGTTGACCGAGTTAATATTTGTGTTGATGTCTCTAATATTACAGAAGATCATTCGTGGTTTATTTGCTATTTTGGAGACATTCAGACCCGATGGTCCCCCCAGGCCAGCATCCACTCGGAGATCCGAATGAGAGGCTACTTTACCTCCGGAGTACTTTGATCTGGTATGCGCCATCATGCAATAATTCTTCTTTTCCACCCTGGGAACCAGAACCAGAGGTCATTTCAGGCCACCCAAAACCAATATGGTAGTATTGTAGATGCAGATGTGGTCCATCCAAGCAAGTAATCTACCACAAATATGCGCACAATAAGGTTGAGAGATAATTATTCGTGCTCAGGGCTGCCGAGAGCCAAAACGGGCCCCGGGACTCTTCAGCTTTTTGGGCCCCTATACTGCCCATCATCAGTACTAAAGGAGGAAGCCCGCAGCAGGCGCTGCCGGAGGAAGACAATTCCTTTACGTGCCACGCTCAATAATGTTAATTTTGAGCCTCCAAAAAATGTAGGCATAAAGCCTTAAATTTCCAGCCGCATCTGAGATGTGGAGGATGGAAGAGTGTTGCAGGAAAATTTCATCAGTTTTTGGAATGTGTACAAAACTTCACAATAATAATCGCCTATATATAGCATTTTCACAATATTTGTCTAGACCTTATTGGAATAATTTCATTGCAGGTTTTGTGACGTGTGATGCACTTGTTCTGCCTATCCAATTTCAAATTGGAAAAATTAATAAAAACATTTCTTAAAGTTAAATTGTAAATAATTATTTATTGACATACATAAAAATGAAAACGTAATTAAAATAAAATTTATATATTTAAGCCAGCTAAACGGGTTTACACGTTAAAATAGACCTTTCTTTCAATTGTTAACTGCAACTTCTCTAATTAAATGGGTTACATCTAAATTAGAACAAATCTCTTCTTCTTTGATATTTATCATTGCTAAATTCGAAAGTCTCGGTATTGTGACCCAGAATATCTCTTTTGGCCATCAGCCATTTAAAACAAAAAACTATAATTAAAAATTTTGACAAAAATTTAAGCCATTTTTTTTTTTTTTAATAAAAAATATCATTAGGATTGAACTTATTGCAATAATTATACAGGACGGGGCCGGCATTTCACCTCTCGTCTTCTGTTCAATTTCAATTTATTCATATTAAGATACAGAAAGTATTTACACAAGTCAATAAGGATAAAAATAGTCAAAATCTACAGTCCATAAAACACTAATACTAATCGTTAAACATACACATGGAAAAGAAAACATTCTCCATAAGTGAGATACAAAAAAAAGACTATACTAAATTTACATTGACACAATAAAAACATCGAAATTATTTTAGACATCATGACAAGTGAACTTCCAGATATTCTGCATGGGTATAGAAAGCACGAGCCAGGAGAATTTATTTTATTTTAATTTTGAATTGAGACATGGGCAATTGTCAGATTGCTTGGGGCAATTTGTTAAAGAAATATACTCATAAGCATGAAGGTCCATCTCTGCACCTCTCAAGTCGAAGGAAGTTGTGAACAAGATCTACTCTATTTCTTGTATCAAAATTATGGATCTCAGCATGGGCACGAAATTTATGCAGATTAGATTTGACATAGATGAGATTCTCAAGTATAAATTGGGATGGAAGTGTAAGAATATTTGTATAGTTTAATATGAGATGGTCGTTTGAGGCATGTTTTGCTGCTTTTATTGCTGCTCGATACACTTTTTCTATGTTGGTTAATGTGATTTCTGAGATAATTAAATTCATGTTGCCTACCTAGTTCAAGAAAAAAGTGTAGATTGTCACGCATTTCTCTCAAATTGCCATTGAACCAAGTCACTGCAGCAGCTTGAGTCCGAATCCTGCAACGTATCATCGTCCGCCATGTTGAATTAAGTGCTAGTAATTAAGTTAGAATTTTATTATTTTCCCATTGCACACTCTATCTGTTTAAATACCTAAAAATTACTTAATTAGTAACTGAGATACAGAACACAGGAGGTGAGATGCAGGATACTATGTACTATTAAAACTTACCATTCACAATCACAACACTAAATAGAAATAAATAAAATAAATACTAATAGGCAACAGGCAACTGAAATTGAGCTTTTTATTATTGAATAGAAGCCCGGTCCCCGGGCCCCCAAAGCATTCGGGCCCCGGGAATTTGTCCCGTCTGCCCCCTCCTCTCGTCGGCCCTGTTCGTGCTGATCTGTAAGGGATTGTAGTATATTAAAATCTGTCTGAAACTTAGATATTGTCAACTAACATAAAATCATACAGTGGAAAGCTTGAACTTAACCTTGAATCGCAATTATAAATTGTTGTTAATTAAAGTATAAATTGTTATGACTAACCTTGTTGAGAATTCAAAACAATACTCAAATTAGAGGTCAAAGTTTGGTATAAAAAGCTGGGCAGCAGCTCATACCGGCAGACTTTGATCTCCAGTGCGAATTACCGAAAGGGAAAAGCCCCTCTGGTAGATCAAAGCTCTCACTTTAAAAAATACTTATCAGTGCGAATTACCGAAAGGGAAAAGCCCCTCTGATCAGGCACGGTTAAAAAAGACCTATCAGTGCGAATTACCGAAAGGGAAAAGCCACTCTGATCAGGCACGCCTTAAAAGTGAATAAGTGAAAATTAGTAACGCCATAACGCAATGTGCTATCTAAATTAACTACAAATAAAAAGTAAACTACGTAACTAAATCTTCAACCAGATCAAATAATATATCCGCCCGTCAGTCTAATAATTGTAACAGCTCTTCAGTCTCTCTCTCTCTCTCTCTCGCTGCTGCTCGTGGTTAACATTTTCGCGAGGAATATCCCAGGGGAGATATGCATTCCCGAATATTTTGGTAATACTTACAACCTTCCTTCTATCCTCAACCTGAAGTTAATAGACCAAGCCTTTTTTACACCGAGTGTTTCTATCCATCTCTCCCAACTACCCATATCTGAGCTCCGTCTTCTGAAAGAGCACAGTGCAACTACTGCAACGAAGTCAGTTCCATGGGCAACAAGCGGTAGGAGCGTATATGTGACAATATTTTATCCCCAACATTTTTTGTTGAATTTTGATGCAATTGGTGACTTTATTTCCAGCAAATCTGCTGATGACAAATACACCAAACACCCACTAATTACTTATATAATATTAAGCTGCGATGCCACAGTGAGACTGCACTGGTATATAGTACTAAAAATTTCTAAAAGAACTTCTTTAAATTTAACAAATTTACAGAGCTGTTTTACGGACGTATCACCACAGTTGTGGTACATTCATTTATTATAACGATCCGATTATTGCACACATGTTTCTGGCTATTCAACGCCAGATAGTTAGATTAATAAATATGAAAATTAATTTTTCAACGGAGTTCTTTATTTAATTTGCAAAAACAAAATATCACAATACCTTGTTTACTGAAACTCTTGATTTAATTTGGCTTAAATCGTATAATTTATATGATTGTCTCATTGTACAGATAGAGCAATTAATTTATTTAACTCGAGGGTCCTTTCCTCGATTTTACACGTTAGGTCTTCCATAAATGGGAGCATTGGCTATGAAAACTATTTATCAGTACAATCTGTAGGTTTATCGTTAGCATGTCGCCTGGCCGCAATCCACGCTGGAAAAGATATACGACCCAGATAACCTGGAGAAATAAATACAAGGATTAGACGACGGTGGGCATGATCAAGTCTCCAACTAGCTTAAGCGGCTGCTCTATGGAAATAGACGCCATCTGTTAATGACATTTGCCTTGTTTAATCCTGAATAATTGACTGGGAGATAAAATGTGGTCAAAATCAGCGAAAATCTATGGTGCTAATTTACAGGCGGTAATTAAATACATCTGTATAATATACCTCAGATATGCAAAGATTAAGAAATAAAATTTCAGTCTGGTAAAGACGCATTATTATACAAAAATGGTTTCTCGATTTATTAATATATCTCCAAAATAGCTTCAGCTGCTATAATAATCTCTACCTTGCCTACATTATCGCCAAAGGAAAACTCTTAACATCGAGCTTTGTCGACAGCGTTGGGAAAATTAAGAAATTGTTAAATGCCTATAAAATTCCTATTCTGAGGCTACTAATAAATTCATTCTTCATAGAATTGATAAAAATACTTCTTCTACTTCATAGTGAGATACATTCTTATAGTTCAGCAAGAACAAAGAGTGTCATGTTTCGTTTATCCAATGTTCTAGCTTGGAAGATTTCTGTTTTATTCTCTTTTTTTTTGTATTTTTTTTTAAATACTATCAAGACAAAAATAAAAATAAATATTTTTCCTAAATTTCGAATACAGAGAATAGGTGTAATTTTGTTTGCAAATTTTTATAATTACTATTAGACAAACTAAAACTGAGAATAGGGAGATCTGATTTTTAGCCTAATGATTTTTAGCAAGTTTGGCTCGCAAGATTGGCTATGTCAAATCAAATGTTAATAATCAAACCGCGTGTTATCAAAGTACCAAGTAAAACGTGATTCTAGGTTCAATTATCCCTTTCCGAGTTTCAATTTGATACATATATTTGTCATTGATGTTGATGTTATATTGGGCTATTTCATCTAAGGAAGAAATACACACGAGTTTCACAGTGGTTCGAGCACTACATGACTCCCTGCTGCTACACCCGCTACCCTAATACATTGCGAAATAATTCTATACCTATGTGATGAAACCAAAAGGCTGCTTACCAGGTAATAAAAACGGGTACTTGGGCTCAGAACGGCACAGGTTGGATCTTGTCTAAATCATTGAGGTACTTACTTTGCAGATGTCTTTCCACCATGCAATTGGCGACACTGATCCTGTAGAAATAAAAAAAAATTATTACCCCATTGGCCATCTTTTGCAATGTAGCTGGCCACAGCACTTTTAATATGACCAGTCATTCTATTAACGTTGGCAAGATTGAAACGTTACGAAAAATGTTGACATGGAACAGTTTTGTCGTGGTTTGTGTTTCACATTTCACACAGTATGTGTTTTACGTGGCATAGCTCTAATGAGTGCCAGGTTCATTTTAATTACAGTAGCTTAATTTTAGTATAAAGAGAGTAAAGAGAGTGTGATTTTGTTTCAAAAAATTATAAAGACAAACGCTGGCCAGAAAACAAAATGAAGAGTGAGATAATGGTTAAAAAAGTCATTCTCCTGGCATGTTCTGCCAATTCCCGAGGTCCCACAGCCAGCGGAAATCGTTTAATTGTAATGTCCAAATTTTGGGTGAGTTCGTCTTACCGGAGTATTTACCCTATAAGTATTCGGTATTTATATATTTAACTGTTAGCCTAATACCCAGGGAACATCATTACCTGGAATACCTCCAGAATAATTCACCTGCAACCTCGGTAAAAAGCCTTCACCTGTTTTTATTTTAAATAGAATAGTCCTGTTAATATTGAATTTCTAGATTTTATCCGAGCCAACGGTCTTCTCCTAATGCTTTTTCACTATCGAACATTCTAATAAAAAATTTCGAGCATCTGCGATTTCCATACTCAACTCTAATATTTTTTAAGAGAATGAGTTTTACTCAGGCCAAATCTCATGGAAGCCGCTGTATATTCTATGCGTCCAGAATTTTTTGCATCTGGGCTGCTTCGTTATTCACTAATCACTATTCTTGCATCCGCAGCAGTCTTTCCAATAGAAATTTGTATGAGTGTTTGCTACTCCCGGATGTCCGGGAATGGTAAAAATCACTCAAAGTAACCCAAGCCCCTACCTACACTCTGCCGAGAGTCGAGATTTCAACGAAACACCGCAAGTGGGGACGATGCAGGATTTTAACTAAGAAAATCGAACAGGAAGTAGAATAAGAAAGACGTTATGTATTTAGAATGGCTTATCAAGAAAAAATCAAAGTCCTTAGAATGGCTTATCAAGAAAAAATCAAAGTCCTTCGCAAAGATGCAACCGGGGGGGACCTTGAAAATGATGAATAAAAACGCAAAATGTGATTGGTGTTGAAATTCAAATAGATTCTAAAAACAGAGGATAAAAAAGTAAAAATACAAACAAGAGTGTTTATAATATATATAATTAAACGTTATCATTATTAAAACAAAAATTAATAAAAAGAGATGCAGATATGAGGACCTAAAAAATTTTCCTTCACTTTTAGATAGGAAAATCTATTGATATACAATTAGCTACAACGTTACTGTAATATGTTTAACCTGCTCTGATTCGTTTAAGCACGTTTTGGTGCTTTTGGTTATTTTTAGTTACTTTTGGTTAGTATTTCAATCAACTTTCCGTTAGTTCTAATTTATTTTAGTCCTTTGAACCGACTCCGATACGTTACAATCAAATTTAATATTTTTGGTTTGTTTTGATTAGTCGTAAAAATGCTAATCATACTGGTTAGTTTTACTTACTTACTTACTTACTTTAATTGTTACAACCTATTCCGATACGTTTTAGCCAGTTTTAGTTACTTGAGATTAGTTTTGGTTAATCATTCAATTAGCTTTAGTTAGTTTTAAATTATTTTAGTAATTTGGAGCCGTTTTGATGTTATGACAAATTTTAATGTTTTTGGTTTATTTTAGTTAGTCGTCAAAACTCGGTTAATTTAAGTTCGATTCAACTTACCTAAATATTTTTAATCTGTTCCGATGTCTTTTAGCCAATTTTCGAATTTTTGGTTACTTTTGGTTGATTCTGGTTAGCCGTTCACTCAACTTTAGGTTAATTTTAGCTAGTTTTAATTTATTTTAGTCATTTGAACCGGCTCCGATACGTTATAACCATTTTTAGTGCTTTTGGTTATTTTTCGTTAGCCACCAAAATAAGTTTAATTTGAATTAGTTATAACTTACTTCAATATTTCAAATCTATTTCGATACGTTTTAGCCCGTTTTGATGCTTTTAGTTACTTTTTGTTAGTTATTCAATTTTTGGTTACCTTCAGTAAGTTCCAATTTATTTGAGTCATTTAAACCGGTTCCGATACGTAATAACCAGTTTATAAGTATTTGGTTAATTTTAGTTAGTCGCTGACATTCGGTTAATTTGGGTTAGTTTTAACTTACTTCAATATTTCAAATCTATTTCAATGTGTTTTAGCCAGTTTTGAAGCTTTCAGTTATTATTGGTTGTCACACACTAAATCTCAGGGTCGTAAGAACAAAAGAAATAACACTTAAACATAAATAATCAAATCTATTTAAATATATAATATAATCAAATCTAGTTAAGTATATAATTCCTTACCAAATATGAGACTCTTGAAACTTATTACTAATTTCGGGTGAGGGGTTTGTTTTTCGGATGTTTGTATGCTTTTTAGCCACCTTCGGTACAACGTTATATTTGGGTTTTTCCCGACGATAAATATAGATACAGCAGTAAATCTAAATTACAGCTATTAAATAATTTTAATAAAACTTTTTTCCAACACTATTATGTGAGGACAATCTAGCCTAAGACGCTTCAGAGACATTTCACAATAAAATTCCCTGAACTCTGGTGGTGAAATGGAGTTCTGCCTAACCTCGATCGGGCGACCCCACGGCTCCCAGCAGCCAGCTTCCGAGGTCAAAGTCCCTCAGCAAGAGGTGGACAATGGAAGAATCCAGGAAAGAAACCCTAAAAGAGACTGACATATATCGTCAATAATCGTCTATTACATTAATCATATTTTAATTCTTCAACCAATATCGTGGTATTTAAGAAGGAAATAAATTGACCTGAAATTTATAGGGATCTTACTACCCCTGGGAAATCAGAGGGAGCTTTACCAGCAGAATCTCCAAGCTGGCAAGGGATTAATTACAGCAATAACCCGTAAGATAGATAAGAAGATTGGTTATACTAACCAATAATAATTTTAAAGGATTCAAAAGGAAATGGAAAACTTACGAAGTGGCTGCTTGAAATCCGCCAAGCGAGAACTGGTCCAAATGGCCGTTGAAGTCAACGCCACTACAAAGATTCTATCAAACCTAGAAGCCCTTAGGACACTGTGGGAAATTATCCTCTTTATGAGCAAAACTTCCACTTTTTCGCACAAGATTCACAGCATTAATGGACTTGCAGAAGCAGGCGTCAAAATGGTGAAGTCACACCTACTGCGCGTTGTAGGCGACCAACGTTTAATCTTTGAAGAATTAACAACCTTACTATGTCAAATTGAATCTTTACTTAATTCTCGTCCTTTGTGTGGACAAAGTTCTGATCCTAACGATTTGATCCCGCTAACGCCGGGCCATTTTTTAACTAACTCTGGAACCATTAAATTCTGTAATTCCCGAGCCTGATTTATCTCAGCTAAACATAAATCGCCTCTCTCGCTGGCAACTGATCCAAAAATTACACGCTGATTTCTGGAAACGTTATTCTCTAGAATATTTAAATACCTTGCAACAATGTTTAAAATGGTCTAAACCAGTGGAAAAAATCAAACTGAATGATTTAGTTCTTATTAAAACCGATAATAAATCTCCTCTAAAATGGCCACTTGGGCGAGTTATCTAGCTTCATAGCGGCAAAGACAAGCACACGCGAGTGGTTACAGTGAAAACAACCACCGGGCAATTTCGTAGACCAGTTATAAAACTGTGTCCACTTCCAAGTTCTTAACCTATGCTTATTTAATTTTAGATTAGGATGGGTTTTTTTTCTATATTGTTTTTTGTTTCTTTTGGGATTCAACAAGTTTTCAGTGAATTGATTGAAAACTGCTGGGTATATTTATTTTTTTTTTCTTTGCGTTGTTAAAACACAGTGTTTTGGCGGCCGGCTTATGTTAGCGCATAATTGATCTTCTTTATAATTCTTAAAATTAGACATATATTTTCGTGTTAAATTTGAATGCACACAGATTGTAAATAAAATCAGGGCACAAAAAACCGTGCGCAATCGCCAATACGGCAAATTCGGAAGTACGGCAGTAACGGTCACGGGTCTGGTCGCCGATTCGTTTTTCATCCAAGTATTAGCAGCAAAATTAAGGCCAGTGTTTCAAAATCGTAATAAGGACCTTTGATGGTATCTGCGGGAGTTGGTGGATAGAGAAGTTTGAGGAACAAGGGGATCCCCGAGGACAAATTCATTGGGAATGGCAAAATAAGCGTGGTAAGTGCCTTGTACTCATCTTCCATTGCAATTTGTGTGTGTCGGAAACAATTACCTATGGATTTATTTTCTTTCTTGTCATAAATGTGAGCGCGTAGAATATTTTCCCTAACGATACAGTCCACAATTTATTTTCATTTACGTGCTAACAATTAGTACTCTAAGGACAAGAGATCGGACATGTTTGTCAAATATCAAGGTACAGCTAAATTCCCTAGCTGAATTTTAGAACGAAACATCGGCTTGCATCAAGGCTAAATAATAGATTAAAATTCGAAATTTTATTTTATTAAAATGATTTAGTTTAAGAACAATAATAGCCTGATCTTTTTGTGATGGATTTCAATAACCGCTTTTGAATAAATCCTTTTCGAAAATGTTTTAAGATAAAATTCCATAATATTTCCTAGTATCGGCGCTTATGTCTAGAGAGACAAAAAAGAAGAGTCTCGAGTATCTTGAACTTAAATTAGCACTCTGTAACCGTTGGATCCTGCGCACAATATTGCCTCCAAAATTACTGATAGATGTAACTATACTATCGATGTTTTATGCTTCATTACCCTAAATCAATCTGTTTTTCATTTATCGATCGTTAGTTTTAGATCACAATACATTTTAATTTTTCATAAGACCCAAAACAATAACCGTAAGTTCGTTTAAATTTACATGGGATTCAAATTTCAAGTTATATTATTGTTCCACAATATACTTTCCCATGAGATTCCCCAGAAGTCTGAAATCAGCTTAATGTACCTACGTCATCTATACGAATTGTGGAAAATCTGGTGAAGGCATATTTATATATTAACTTTTCGTAGAATTAATAAATACCAAAATATAGATAGATAAATCATCGCATTGCGACCGATTTTACACAATGATTTGTTCCCAAAATACGAAATGACGTAAGCCAAAACTGGCATGCAACATGGTTAGTCATTCAATCAACTTGCGGTAAAGTTCAGTTAGTTTTAATATATTTTAGTCATTCGAAACAGTTCCGGTACGTTACAAACAATTTCAATGTTTCCGGTTAGTTTTGGTTAGTCGCCAAAATTCGGTTAACTTGGGTTAGTTTTAACTTACTTCAATATTTTTAATCTATTTCGATATGTTCTAGCCCGTTTTGGTTCTTTTAGTTACTTTTGGTTAGTCATTCAATCATCTGTCGGTTACTTTCAAATAGTTCCAATTTATTGTACTCATCTGATCGGAACCGGTTCCGATACCTTATAAGCAATTTTAATGTTTTTGGTTAGTTTTGGTTAGTCACCAAAATTCGGTTAGTTTTGGTTAGTTTTAACTTACTTCAATATTTTTAATCTATGTCGATACATTTTAGCCCGTTTTGGTGATTTTGGTTACTTTTGATTAGTTCGTCGTTCAATGACCTTTCGGTAAACTTCAGTTAGTTTTAATATATTTTAGTCATTTGAACCGATTCCGGTACGCATATTTCGGTTTCCTATTCGGCTAGCGCACCCGAGTGCGCAAATCGTGTAGGAAACGGATATCTCCGTTCCCTAAGGGGTTAACGCACTGATTTGGGAACCCGGAATTCGCTGTTATATAATATTTCACTTTTCACATGGCCCTCAGCTCGCTTCGCTTGCTACGTGGGCTCATGAAAAGGAAACTAACCAGGTGCTAACCCAAACTAACTCAAAACATACCCAAAATCAAGAAAAAAACTGTTTAGAAATTTAACCTAAAAAAAATAGAAAAAAAGCAACGGGGTTTGAACCCGGGCCGCCAATAGCCGCCGAATTAAGACCTAACCATCTAGACCTCTCGATCACGAGGGCTCTTGCCGCAAATTGATGGCATCGCGAAGACATGGCGCGATTAGGTGCGTTATCCACTTAGGGAACGGAGATGCAGGTTTCGCATCCGTTTCCTACACGATTACCGCACTCGGTTGCGCTAGCCGAATAAGAAATGTAAAAATGCTTCCGGCTTGTTATAAGCAATTTTAATGTTTTTGGTTAGTCGCTATAATTCGGTTAATTTGGTTTAATTTTACCTTGCCTCAATATTTTTTATCTATTTCGCCATAAATGAGGCGAAAAGCCACCTCCTCGTCTTCGGTGTCAGAGACGAGGAGATGGCCGCTCTAAGGTCGAGATCGATGAGGTTGAACTACATCTTCACCTCCTTCGTACTTAGAGTACGGCCTGACAAACCAGAAGACGGGGCACCCTCTGTTGAGGACCCCAAAATCAGTAAACCAGCTCAGGAGCCTATGGAGACTGAAGCTGGAGGGGCTGAGCCGTCGGGAACGAATGATGCCGCCGCTCCAGTGGACGAGGATACCCTCCTGCAGGAAGACATCGAAACGGATAGCCCTGAGCTGGCAAAACGAAGGGTTTATCAGCCGAACCAGCCCTAAAATTAACCCAATGGCGGGTTCAGTTAGCATAGTCC
>MU183857.1:4157-19414 GCA_016904865.1 Pissodes strobi | reverse complement strand
GTAATATACAGGGTGTTCCATTTAAAAAAATATAAAGTAGGTTTATATGTCAGAATATTGTTAGTGTTTTGTTTCATATGTAACATGGCTACCAACCCTACATTTCGTTTTTTGTGTTTACCATGATATTTTCACAAACAAAAAAGTTACAAGAATCAAAATGTTATCAAGATAAATTAAACGCACGTTACATACTGGAAAACCTCCTTTATGTTAAGCGAAACCGAGTGCTCTATCAATCTCACAGTGGTTTACACGATCATGACACCACAAACAGAAATGATTTGGTGACGGCACAGTGCAGATTGAAGAGTTTCGCCGTTAAATGTTTTAATACGTTGCCTAATTTTGTTGGGGATTTGCCCATTAACGGTTTTAAAAACAAAGTCAAAGCACGCCTTATTAAGTGTTCTTACAGTAGAGTTATTTAATAGTTATTTATGCAACAAGTGTGTAAAGTGAATCTTTTTTTATGAATGGGAATATTGTCGCATGAGCCGTAGGCGAATGCGACAATCCCATGAATAAAAAAAGGGTACTTTACACATGAGTAGCATACAAAATTTTTTCTACTATCGAAAAATATATGAAAAAATTAAAATAATATTATATTACTTTACGCACTAGTGCGTAAAATAAATTATTTTACGTACTAGTGCGTAAAATATATTATTTTACGCACTGTCCTAAACGTCAAAAAATTTGTCAGTAAACGTCAAAAAATATGTCAGCTTTACTTTACGCACTAGTGCGTAAAATAACTTACTTTACGCACTGCACATTAAAAAGGCCTATTTTACGAATCTTAGAGAGTGCGTAAAGTGAGTATTTTACGCACGGTAGTAGAAAAATGTATTTTTAACACTGTTTAAATGTAATAGGTAATGTTTGTTTTATTACCCTTGTGTATTGTGTGAACTTATGTAATTTTAACTGTTGTAATGTAATGTATTGTTTATTCTTGTTTTTTAGCAAGTATGTGACGTGTGTAAATACTTTTGTATATTAACATAAACAAATTTTGATTGATTGATTGTTTGTGAAAAATATGTACCTTAACGAATCTCACAAATACAGGTAATATAGGTCTAATTATTTAATGAAAGTAAGGTAGTACAAAAATTTTGTTATATAATATACATATATAACTACAAAGCAGGACGATGCCTATTCTGACCTTATATAAATTATCTTTGCAACATATCACATTCCGGAGTTAATGGTACTACAGTACTTTTGCTAATCAAACTGCCAAAATAACAAGGGGAAGGATAACGCAACAACTGCGAATAATTTCTAAATCGCAATTAATAAAATTCAAAATTAGATCAAAGAAGTGGAAAATCAAACTAAATGAAGTAAGATTCATTTATATTAATCTCAACAATTAACTGATTGGATATATACAAATAAATGTAAATAAACAAATGTACTAGTTAAAAAGATCCGCGAAAGCCTAAGTACAGAAAAAAAGGGAAGAACTAGGTGTCTAATATCAAAAAAAGTGGTGTGTCATAGGAGGAAGCTCAGCCTTATCCATAAATAACAAGTTTCTTCTAAATATTAAAACCGATCTAGCCCCATAGGGGTACGAGAAACTCAACTATCAAATTATACGCGATAGACTAGTCGGGATGTTTACTTTATGAAGTTTTTATGGCTACAGAAACTAAATACAATCCTCTCAAAAATACTTTTTCAGCAAATTATTAGGTCGATTTGATTTTTACATATTATAATATCGCAGATATTTTAAAGATGTTACAATAAAATGTAACGCCATAGAATGAATATTGCTCCTGAATAATAAATAACTAAAATAAATATAGTTCTCGCGCTTCAAATTATATAAGAATTTAAATTATAAAGATATTACGTACTGATGGTAAAATAATCGATTTGAAATTATTTCTAAATAAGTTCAGTTGACCTTGAGATCTGGAGCGAATCGTTTTTTAATCTAAATTGATTTTTTTTCCTTCAAAAAATCTATGTATTCAAGCCACTCTTTTCCAATTACAAAATTATTATTTCTTTTAGTACTTTCAAGAATCAAAAAACGTAAGCCAAAATATCTATTTATTATTATGACCGAAAAACTTTAGTATTCAAAAATTTTCAAGTAGACTGCAAACATATTTTGTTTATTATTAAGAACTGTAGGTCTATCATAGCATTCGGAATTTTTCAAATGAATGTTAACCCATTCTGTAGAATAAAAAGCTTAAACTTTCTATGATGAGTTATCTCCAATGAAAAAATCGTCCATGTTTAACATTTTAAAAATATGTAGCTAATAGTGCACGAAAATTGAGAAATAATATACTATTAGCGCCATCTCTTTGTCTTTCCACGAACAGAGCATATCATTGATTAAATTGCTTAAACACCATTAAAATTTTCTATTTCTTGAAATTGATATTTTAATGTATTGACTGTATTAGAAGTGATATCCAATATAGTTAGTACCTACTAGATCGATGATGTTTATCTCCTTGTATGTATTTAAGTAGATAGATGTCACCGACGGATTGCCGAATTGAAAATTTTCTTTTTAAATTCCTTAACAAAAAAATGTTACTAAATACTACGATTTTGGACACAGAAGGCTAGTGAGTAAATAATATATTAGTATGAAAATATATTATTATTATACTAAAAATTACTGTTAATAAATGTATGTAATTTTGTTATTTATCTCAGTAAATATTATCTTAGGTCTTAAACTACACATAAAATTAACGTATTCAATATTTTAGTATATATTTTTTCTTTGGCAATTAGTTGATGAAAAAAAATTACAAACAATTCCATCGCTGTTAACAAAAGTTTATCCATATGAACAACTAACTTTGTTGTTTGCAATCGATTCTTGACATGAGAGGACCGTTGCCGCTGTCAATGGGTTCAATATTTCTAACCTTAAACTTCTATGTCAAGTTTGGATATTATAATAGGTATTTATGTACCAAGGGTATTAACAAAGATTACAGAATTAAAAATATAAGTTGATTCAATCCGCGCCATCGTCAAATTCCACACCGCCCCTCCCCGCCTGCCCGGTAGACTGGTAGACAGTCTATAGTGGAGAGCTAGGTAATTTAAGTTTATTTTACATTTATTTACGGTCCGGGGCGCGGCGCGGCGCGGCGCGGCGCGGCGTATAGGGTGAGATTTCAAAAATAGCGGTTTGTTTTTGGTGGATTTCTGAGTAAAATGTCTAGTCAAAAATCGAAATATTTGTTCAGTAGTTGATTGTGAAAGACGAATGGCAGACAATATATCGCTGTATAGGTGCCCAAAAGGGTAGGGATGTAGTAGTTTATTATAAGCTTTTATTTAACTTCACTTGTATGTTTGGGTCAAATCTTGCAAGTTAAATTTGTCCTACTTCCCATCAATGTTCAATATTAATATCGATTTATAGTGAGTACAGTAGAGTATCTAATAAAAAAAAAACTTGCAGGTGTCGAGCCTGGAAAAGTGCCTTAGAATTTATAGGATCCCACAAATATGCGAATGATACAACAATGTAATGTCATAGCCGTATTAGAATGTGTGGTTTGCATTTTAATGAAAACAGTTTTGCAAATTCTTCTAGGAGCTGTATACATTCATATGCTGTTCCATCAACCGTGTTACCAACTAAAAAAGGTAACTTAATCAGATTTTGTGCATTTGCAAAATAATGATGTAAGATGGGTGCAAATATAGGTTTATCTAAAAGTCTATTACTTTAAATTTTGTGCTAATTAGTTATTGTGGTAAAATTAACGAAATATAGAAATTGCTAAAATGTAGACAATTTACCCTCCGGCGGGAGCGCAGCGGTACTCTGTGCCGCATTTTTACGTTTCATATATATTTTTTTAAATCCGATTGCTGCACGCCACTGTCGCGGCAGGAATTCTTCATTGATTATATTTGGAACCGGCTGCCAAAGCACAGGGAGGCATTCAGGCTTTCTGTTAGTATCAAATGAGACGCCAAGAGATCAAGTTGTACGTTTGCGGCATTCCGTACCGCAGTGCGCCTTGTCAAGTAAGTATTGAAAATTGCTTTTTTACGGTTTTTTGCACTGAGTGTTACCTTGTGAGTATATAAATCTGATTTTATTTGTTTTAGGGATAGAAACGTGTTAAATAAACCACTCAGCGAAAATAATTGTAAGATATTGCCAACAATGTATTCGATTTTTTTCTCGTTCTTGGATTGATATTTCTATTTTATAATTAAAATATTTTACTATAAATATGTGTAATATCCTTTATTACTGAATAAATTGCAGGTAGTAAATAGATTTTAGCTTTATACTTTTTTTTTGTACGTGCGGCATCCAGTACCGCAACGCGCCCGCTCACGTAATTTTCAAAGGCGCGCCTGCCGTAGGGTTAGTTTTGCAAGACTTTTTCCAAAATAATTTGTAAAGTTTTGCAAAACTATGATGTAGTTCATCCCCAAAATAAATTGAAATAAAGAATTTTGCACGGGGTATTAAATTTCATTCTTGAAGTAAAAAATAATATATTTTACAAATTTTATTTTAAAATGCAATCGTATTTACCGTATTTTTTTTAAAATATGCTGAATAAGGCCTTTACCTTTTCATCTTTTTTTGTGACTTCACAAAATATATTTTTCAAAATTTTAATGAAAAGATATTTCATTATTAAAATTCCTCAATTTTTTACTTACTAAGCGGGAAATTTTACTATATGTTGTCCAATAGCGCTTTGTCCGAAGTAAATCGCGTCAAACTCGGCTCTTATTGTCTCAATACCCCTACATTTTTTTACGTCCTCGGCTCGCCTTTGATATGACAATTTCATTGAATTGGCGCTTAGTGCACCAACTTATATTTTTAATTCTGTAAACTTTGGTATTAAGTAGATGTTTAGGCCCTGAGGGTGACACATCTATTATTACCCGTGGTGCATACAAACTTTTATGTCATACTAGTTTGTTATTGCATTCACAATATGTAAATATTTAAAAAAATACGAATTCAATTCAATTATTTGAGTCCATAAAGTGTACTTTATGCCCGCACGGGCTATAAAGTGGACTTTATGCTCGCACTGGCATACAGTAATCCATTATGTAAATGGTATCTAAGGTATAAAAGCACAATAATGTACTGGTATGACATAAAAAATTTAATATGAGATACATTGTATTACATTAATAAAATGTATTTTGAATTTGGAAAATGAAGCGGCGTATTATGTTTTCATTCAAAATAATCAAAGCGCCACTGGTTTAAAATGAATATAGTTCTGTTCACAAAAGATGTGTTTCTATACTTAGTTTATACCCAGAATGCGTAATAAAAATATCTGATACATGACATATCTTTATATGAACTTTTTGTGTTAAAATCATGCCTCTGCATTCAATTATGAAATATCCTGCATACTTTTCTTATTTGGCCTATTAATTTAGCATCTGCAACCAAACTATGTTAAAATTTTCAGTCATTTTTTACTTCGAGCCTGGACTCCCAAAAATATGCAACTTTCGAAACAATCGCAACCCAAAAAATATATATAATCTAAGATTCCCTAATATTTAATTCGCGATGAACCTCTGGTGGCTAGTCAACAGTAACATTTTTACTGTACAAGGTGTCCCATTTTCGATGATATTACGGGGGTATCTCACTTACGAGTAAAGATAAAGAGTTGCGGTTTTCGCAATACTGTGCTACTTTTTTGTGAGAAGAACGATGGTATAAACAAAATTTTCATACCCCGCTTCGTTTCTGAGATACAGGGCGAAATTGAAAATAATGCATTTTGGGACCCCCCTCGTATCTCCGTTATCCTTTAACATATCGCAAAGCTAAAAAATGCTCTTAAACAGTTTTTGACGTAGTTTCCAGTGGCGTGATCAGATTTTTGCTGTGAGCTGTCAATTTTTAGCTATAAATCAAACTTATGTTTTTTTAAATGTAACACCCTGTATATTTTTGTTTCGTTTGATTGGAAATGTTATAAGCTTTATAAAAACATATAATACATTATATGTATTTTAAATAATAAGCATAAAATTCATAATTTCACAAAATGTGGCTCGATACAACACTCTTGTATTTTTTTTAATGTAACACCCTGTATATTTTATAAGCTTTATATAAATATATAATACATGATATGTATTTTAAATAATAAGCCTAAAATCCATAATTTCACAAAATGTGTCTCTATACGACACTCTTGATGAGTATAGTATAAGCATTGTCTTTTAAACAACGGTATAAGTATTAGCAGGCAGAGACTATTAAGAACAATGGAATGGTAATTTTTTATAGGCAAGACCTTTCAGTGGCAAAATTTATATTTTCTGTTTAATATTGTATTTTTTACGATGGCTCAAAATGAAAATTATCAATATTTTTAAAAATATGACATGTTAGTCTGCTTTATACAGAGCAATGAAAACTTCCGTGAAGCTTCTCAGCTATATTCCAATAAGTTTGTTTGAATATTTATTTACCTTTTGACTTATTTGGGTTTATTTTTTAAGTATCATTTTAATTTATAGATATTCCGAAAGAAGGCATCCAGATCTTTTAATGTTTTCCGGAATAAAGAAAAAAATTGGTAGAATAAGGAACGTTGCCTCCGCCCTTACCGCGATTTTCCTTACTATACGTTTTTGGTAGGGGCCGGATAAACGTTCCATGTTCTCTTTATTCCAGAAAACATTAAATGACCAGGTTGTCTTCTTTCAGAATATCCATAAATTAGAATGACTTAAATAAAAAATAAACCCAAATAAGTCAAAAGGTAAATAAATATTCAAACAAACATATTGAATACCTAATAGTTGAGAAGCTTCACGGGAGTTTTCATTGCTCTGTATGAAGCAGACTAACATGTCATATTTTTCAAAATATTCATAATTTTCGTTTTCAACCATCGTAAGAAATACAATATTACACAGAAAATATAAATTTTGCCACTGACAGGTCTTGCCAATAAAAAAATGATCATTCCATTGCTCTGATAATCTCTGCCTACTAATACTTATAACGTTGTTTAAAAGATAATGCTTATACTATACTCATCAAGAGTGTCGTATAGAGATACATTTTGTGAAATTATGAATTTTAGGCTTAATATTTAAAATACACATCATGTATTATATATTTTTGAAAAGCTCATAAAATTTCCATTCAAACGAAAGAAAAATATACAGGGTGTTCCATTTAAAAAATCATAAGTTTGATTTATAGCTAAAAATTGACAGCTCACAGCAAAAATCTAATCACGCCACTGGATTCTACGTCAAACACTGTATAAGAGCAATTTTGTAGCTTTGCGATATGTTAAAGGATAACGGAGATACGAGGGGGGTCCCAAAATGCATTATTTTCAATTTCGCCCTGTATCTCAGAAACGAAGCGGGCTATGAAAATTTTGTTTATACCATCGTTTTTTTCACAAAAAAGTAGCAAAGTATTGCGAAAACCGCAACACTCTATCTTTACTCGTAAGTGAGATACCCCGTAATATCATCGAAAATGGGACACCCGGTACAGTGATTCACATGATATAAAATGTCAATGCTACTTTGGATTTGCTAAGGCGCCTAAAACTATCCATGCATAATCTATTTATCCGAGACCTTATAAATTAAGACTACCAAAATTACACGAAACAATATTTTTTCTAATTTCTTTGATATAATTTAACAATATTTATAGAAAGCGGAAAACAGAGGGCCTTTGGCGCCTTTTCCATCTCGACTGCCAGTGAGCAGGTCTAATCAAGGTGGAAGACTATACCTTATGAAAACGAGTTTTGCTTTAGAAGCAAAACGGTTGGTACCAGAAAAGCGAAGTTTAGCAAGCAGGTGCAAAATTGAGTGTAGAATTTTGCATTTAATGGCGATGTTACCAATTTTTAAATTTGTGTGTTTTTTAAAGTGCTAACTATTTATAAAAATTTGTAAAAATACAAAATTTTCCTTTTAATTTTCAGAAAGAAAACTGTTACTCTTAAGCTCTAAATCTAAACTCGATATTTTGCGGCTGTGTATACCACAAGGATCATATTCCCATTTAATAATGGATTAACGTAAGATAAGCAAATCTGCTAATTTTTAATTAGCGAACTAGATTATTTCGCTATTAATCCGGGCAAATATAAACAAAATATATTATCATATTAAAAAAATACTCCTCTTAAAGTATTAGTAATAATATAGAATAAAATATATATTTTAATATTTAGCATATTACATAATCAAATGTATATAATAAAAAAATAAATATTACTTAATAATTAATGCTAAGCACATCAGCTGATAACTTTAAATATAATAGTTTTTTAGTAACTTGAAAAGTAACAAGTCATAAACCGGATCGCATTTGTTAGTGCAATGCTCCATATTTCAAATTTCAGATATTTTTCTGGAAACATAGTTTTTTCCCTCAACTATTCGATTAACCTTTGCTTGGTTCAACATTTTCTTTGAATTGAATGACTAGAATAGCAGCTTGCATTGTCCATGATTATTAAGAACTTTGGAGAAAGATTGAGAACAAGCTGTTCTCTAAACCAGTTTTCAAAAATGTTCCTGTTAATGTAGTTACGATAACCTTTTACCTCCAATCCACTTTCGAAAATTAAATCGACGCCTTTAATGAACCAATCTTTTGTTCTGGCGTGGACTACACCCATATTCTCTTAAACATCATAAATATTCTAAAAGTATTGTAAAATATACAATATTATTTTATGAAAATATAAATTATGTTAAGTAAAGTACCATGCATTACATATATTGAAAAGTTGTGACGCTCAAATTATCAGTGTGCATTTTTTACGTAAAAAACATCGGGGTCAATCGGATTGTTTAGGCGGTACGGCCCATTAAAGTTCCACAGAAATTCACAGCGAATCGATATAAGCCTTCCTTATAATCGATCGTGTCATCTTTAAAATCGCAGATATATATATTACGAAACTCTAAAACGATAACGAGATAATTTTTGCCATCACTCTATGTGAATCCGTGTTCTTGATGTCATCTTGCCAGCTATTACGAAATTATCCCTAGTTAAAGATCCACGTCTCGTTCATCAAAACTGGACAAATACTTTCTGGTCCTAAATTTTCATTTTTAATTTACTCCCTTAAGAAGTTTATTCTTTTATGTACAGGGTCATCCAACGAGGACTAGACAAGGCGATTTTGTGAATTTCCCTGTAAAAAAAAAACTGAAATAGCCATCTTATGTAATTTTCTCCCGCGAATTCGGATATGTTCAGCAAAAACAATTGACAGTGCTTTGATATTTTTTTAAATGGAACACTCGTTTAGAAAAATCTAAACACATTTTGTGTATGATATCCTATACCTATCTTTAGCTGTTTACCCAATATTAACTGTTGGAAGTCAGGCATTTTGACAATTGACAGGCTCTATAACCTAAACCGCACGAGATCAAAGAAGACGGTTTGCATATTCCTATCTTGGGTTTTCATAAGCTATCGAATGACAGTAACTTTGAATTTAACCGAAGGTTAAAAAATTCCGGTTAATTTTATCCGCTGGTTAAATTTGCAGATACTGTCATTCGATAGTTTATGAAAAGTTAAGATAGGAATGTGCAAACCGTTTTCTTTGATCTTGTGCGGTTTAGATTTTAGAGCCTGTCAAATTGTCAAAATACCCGACTTCCAACTGTCAATATTTGGTAAACAGCTAAAGATAGGTATAGGATATTATACACAAAATGTGTGTGATTTTGAAGTACAGGGAAAGTAAAAAAATCGCCTTGTCTAGTCCTCGTTGGATAACCCTGTACAAGGTATGGTAAGCCCATTAAATGTTTTTTGAGCTTAATTTCATCCATCTTCTTATGGAATGAGCAATGATCAGACACCAATTTTCCTTAAACATTTGTTGTCACGGCTGTATGAAATATACTTATCAAAAACGATGCGATGCCTTCACAAAAGGTATAATTAAAACTCTAAATATTCGATATTTATTAGGTGTTAATAAATAAATATATTTTCCATGACTATTTCCAGTTGATGCTCAGAGATATGAGTAGCTTTCAAAACATTTAACGAAGACTCTCAAGGAATATAATTTGCATAATGCAACGACGGACGCGATGAGATAATCTAGAATCTAAACTATATAGGATCGCGCATCTAATATTTACCAAAAAATAATATATGTCTATCAACCATACAAAATCTTAAATAATAATATAGAGTTGGTGTTAGCTCTATGAAAAAAAAAACGAAAACTCAAGCTCAAATATCGCTATAAAAAAAGATAGGATTGACAGGACTTGAGAAAGATTTAAAATACCCATTTTCAAATATTACTATAGTTGCAAACTTCAAACAGAACATAACTAAATGCATCAGAAAGTTTGCACTTCTGTACCTTCCGTTCTTTTTCACCTGCCAACCCATCCATAGATGCGTTTCGCCGTATAACGGCTTCTCAGTATGGCTATAGGTTCAGCAGATGAGAGAACGGTACCTAAGGCTTAAAACAAGCCCAGTGTAATTCAAACCAGTAGTATCTTGTAGCCGGCGCCATCTATCCGTAACTTACTAAGTTTATCGGAGATAGACGGTACTATACTATAGTAATTCTTGGCTACTACTTGACCTGTTTATGAAAGGTGAACCTAGACAAATGCATCAGAAAGCTTGCACTTCTGTACCTTCCGTTATTTTTCACCTGCCAACCCATCCATAGACCCTATAGCCAGACTGACGAGCCGTTATTCGGCGAAACGCGTCTATGGATGGATTGGCAGGTGAAAAAAAAACGGAAGGTACAGAAGTGCAAACTTTCAGATGTATTTGTCTAGGTTCACCTGACATAAACAGGTCAAGTAGAAGCCAAGAATTACTATAGTATAGTACCGTCTATCTCCGATAAACCTAGTAAGTTACGGATAGATGGCACCGGCTACAATACACTTGTAGATAGAACGTAACCTATTATAAGGTATTTTTGTTATTTAGATTTCTTATTGCTAGTACAAAAGTTATTTATTATTTAGGTACTTTTAGGTATTTTAGTCATTTTGCTGATTATTGTCTAATAAACGTTGAGATGTGATTATCTAACTAAGTAATACATTACTTTCGATTACCATAACCTCTAGAGCATTCTGTCACAAATAAATAGTTAAAAATCACATAAATATGAGCAGCATCATAACCATAAATACAAAATATGATATTCTAAAATAATCGAAAGAAAAAAATTCAAAAAAAAGCCAAGCCTGCATATACACAACTCTTTCAGATTTTACTGTATCTTAACATAGTAATAGTTTCAACAAAATATGTTGCAATGCAAAAAGTACTCGATCTGGCAAAATTAAACTATAAAGTGGAAACGTAATATTATATCAACCTGAAATAATCTATGACTTCACTTATTTGGTCTGCCTACAGTGGCTTTATACAGGACAGTGACGACAATGTTTCGTCAACGCGCTGATTGGCTGCGCCATTTTGGAGCAAATTTGGTTTGTTTTCATATGTGACTGTGGATAAGTTCTTGTGATTTATAGCGATTTTATGCGTTTTTCTAGTGACTTTTTTGCTGACTATTAAACCTGTGTGTTTAGTTTCGGTATATCCAATTAGACATTAAAGTTATATTACGTTTTAAAGTGTAGTTTTGCTGCTTTCGTAGGTACCAAGGTAGGTAAACAAGTGGTATTTTAAAGTAGATTATCTATAAGATTTAGTCAGACGTAGGCTTTTACATGCTCTACAGGCCCACTAATACATTATTATCCTATATGTAGTGATTTAAAAAAATCGTGGGCATGTAAAGTTGAAGGGTGATTGTTTCACGAGTCTTTTTTGTCACACCAGACTGGTTATATTTTACTCTTTGTATTTATAAGAATGTAGTAGATTGCAGCTGCATGCCTTTTTTGATATAAAATGTTATGGAACCTCCAGGCTTGTAGATTGATAGTTCGTTCCTAATGTTAATTAATTGTATGTTGTTTATTATACCTTAATCTTTAGATTTAATTTTTTTGTACTTTGTGTAGTCCTTTTTACACTATTGACGATCCCATAACATAGGTAGTAAAGTCTTTTTTTTTTCTTTGTACTTATGTTGAGTGGAATTAATAAACAGTATTTATTTATTTATTTATTTATTTATATTAGGCTTTTCTTTACCAGTTGAATATTGTATTGTTCTACTTTGAAACACTTAGTTACAGTATAAGTAAACAAGTTGTCAGTGTCGATAACTTTGTGATCACGATCACAGTCCAAATGTACTTTAGTCCCTTAGGATTAAATTAACCATTTTAGTCCTGGAAGTACAAAAAATACTTTAACATTTATAACATTCCATGTTTAACATCATATACCTAGTTACTGTTATGTAGTTAGTAGGGCCTGGTTGTAAAATAGAGGCTTAAACTCAGCTTATTTGAACTACGACTGGTGGTTGAACTCCTTAATACATTGCTGTCAAATTAGATCATTTATCTGCAATGTATTTTAAATGGGATTCTTCAACCACCAGTCTTGGTTTAGCTGACTCGAGCTTAGCCAGCATCGTACAACACAGTCTAAGTAACATGTTCGTCAAATGTCATGCCTCAATTTGCATAATTAAGTGATGTGTACATTACAATGTACTAACGGATTATCTTTTCTTGCAGGTTCATTTTGCACCAGGCATGTGGGAGGAAAAAGATGAGATAAGAAGTTAAAGCCAAATGCTATCCCAACCATATTTTCCATTTCCAAAACCAACGTGGAAAGAAAGGCTTCTATAAAGCGTGAATTTGCCTTGAAATCTCATCAGATTCCATATCGAGGCTTTTTTCCGAGCAAACTGAGGAGTCAAGAATGGATTGGATTTTTTACCATGAACGCATGATTTATTTTTTTGGTAGAAATGGAAAATTGATAGCACAGTTATCACAGAACCTTGTCATAATAGGAGTCAAAAAATAATTAGTAGATATGTAGTATTTAAAGAAAATTGTTAACAAGAAAAAAAGTAAAGTAGTGCAAAGATATGCTAGTAAATCGTTGAAAAACTATTTGTATTAAAAATTTCAATTTGAGAAACTACGCTTTTTTCCATGTTTAAGGTTCTTTATTTGGCTTTTGTCAATAATCAGAGGTGTATTCTTGGTTTGTATTGTTTTAAATATATTAGGTAATATATGCATATTTTATTTAAGATTTTTTTTATTGTCGTTTAGCTTAAAGCTTTATCGACAAGAGAGAAGAGATCGAAGTAAGTTAATCAAACAACGTTGAGTAAAATTAATATATTTATTTTAGGTCAAATACAGGTTTGTCAAATAGTGTACCTACTTTATTTCCTAACACTACATGAAATGAACTTCTGTTCGTAGTCAACATCCATAAAAATCATAATGAACTTTTCATTATTCAGAATCCATTTTTTGATAGCATCCTTATTAAATCTGATTTTTTCCCTCTGGTCAAAGCTGAAAATTGAAATAAGCTTTTATATTCTTTGTGTTGATTATAAATAAATAAGATGTTTTTAACATGAACAAGTCTTAATCTAGACATGATTTTATGGCAGCAGCTTTATTTTTAAACTGATGAATTCTGTCGAAAGTTTAGAATTCCATGTGATGGAAGACAGAAGCATTGTTTAGACAATGACGGAAATATACATCATATCTTGTTTAAATATTATGCTTTGCTTGTCCATATACCTATTTGCTCTAAAGAAAAGTGCCCTTTCTTGCATCAACTGCTATATAAACTGGATACCTGCTTCGCTGCTTCATATTATGTATTGTTCCTTTCAAAACATTTTTTGGGAAGGTTTCTAATTCAAATATGGACCTAAAAATTACATTTACTATTTATAACATCACCTTGCTGAAAGATACCACAAATCATGGAGAAAGTACTAAAATTTCATGCCGTGAACACAGACGACCATTCTGATTATCACATTAAAACGTTATTATTAATAAAAAACAAATATTTATATATATTTACGTACCAATCTGTCACAATCTTGAGTTATCATAACCCCACTTACATTGTCCATTCAGCTGATAAGTGTCTAGTTTCGGTTGAGTTTCTGTCCCTTTCTGTACTACGCTCAAAAAGAGTCGGAAACATGTTCCTTGCCGCTTATACATGCGGGATTTTCAAACGCTAGTATAATACTTTCAATTATTTTGCTTGTTAATTTCGTGAAAATTATTAAAGTTTTGTTAGGTAAGGGTCCGGTTAACATATTCCTACCCTTATAATACTTCAGTCGCTTTATTTTGTTAGCTTCTTGCTAAAAAAATGCAAAAAACGCGAAACTTCCATATAAGCTTTAAGAAAATTTGCTCCAAAATGGCGGCCCTGGTATATTGTCGTCACTGTCGTGTATAAAGCCACTGTAGGTCTGCCTAGCTTGCAGAGCCTTCTGTTGAAATGAACTAGTGACGGCTAATCCTAAATGGATTAAGACATATTAGAGTTCTGCTTTACTTATCGATATACCGTTGCACGAACTCAAGCAAACGAAGATCCTACTAGTGTTTCTTTGAAATATCGACTGGAAACAGATATTTCAGACAAATGCTAGAAGGTGGCGCCCTAAATACTATAACCAAAGATCTTATAGATCTTTGCTATAACAATTTTTCTCTCGGATAATAAGTGTATATGACTATTTTTGCTTATACGGCATGTTTTGTGATTCCTAAAAGCTCCTTTCGGCTTCCGCTGTGGCGATCGGTATAGTCACAAGTATTCTCAATGCCATGGTGAATGATTTAAAAGCTGTATCCAGTCCCGGATTTAAAATAAAATTTAATGTCTTTAGATAACCTTTAATTTTTTCATTTTGACATCAGGGATCAGGTGATTTCAGTTTATTAATCAATCCAGTTACTGTAAAAACGACCGCGCATGCAGTGCACACCTTATGTTACAGGGATTAATCCATATGTTATTTCATCATTATTATGGATCATTATATTTAATTAAGCTATAAAAGTCAAACAAAATAACATGCATTCTTCTCGCCTTTTAAAATGTTAATATTCATTATCCATGGGGGAATATATCCCCCATACCCCCCCCCCCCCCCCCCCCGTGGCGCTACGCCACTGTTCCTGAACAGGTTGTTTGGAAAAAGTTACAAGGATCCAGAGCAAGCAGTCAATCTACAGCATAATTTGTTGAGTTGATGATGTCTCTCACATACAATATCTAATCCTTACTCATTACATCATCA
>MU183856.1:103415-171439 GCA_016904865.1 Pissodes strobi | reverse complement strand
GCATTAAGAAAAAGTTAAAAGAACTGTCATCACGATTACTCGCGACAGTATGATACTATTGATATTTGTGTTTAAAATTTAAATTGCTGAAAATTTTCTTCTTCATTATGATCCTCTTCTGTAATACTCAGTAATGTTGATTGATGGTATCTCAAATCTGAAGAGAGGCTCATACACGATTTTAACCTTGTGGATCCCAATGGCTATGAATTGTGTTCGGAGATTTATTTAATTCCGACGAAAGACAAAAAAAAATTGACTGACCCTGTATGCCCGCAATTAAAACAGCACCTGTCAAAAAATGGCTTAGAAAGAAAATGACGATATATACTTATGTGTCCGGGATTCAGAATGGCGTTACTTGCAGAAAGGTCGAAAAGGCCCTTCCATCATGTGACTTCACTGCATCTGAACCGCCTCCGGGGTTAGGAGTCTGAACGGCTGCCTCCAAAATCGTCACTGCGGATCCGAACGGCACCTCCAAAGGATATCTCCTCGGCGAATCCATGGTCCTCGGTCCGATGAACGGGGATCAAACTGCCTCCAAAACGTGTCGACGACTGGAACAGACGGTGCTTCTGCTACTTGGTTCTCGGGATCAAAATGGCGTTCTCCACCACGTGTCAGCGAAGCTTCTAGGAGGGACCGGACTCGATCTAGTGCGTTTCCTTGAAATAATTTGCTAGTAACCTTGGAATGTATTTTACTTTTATTTTAGATTTTTAGGAGGCTTTTAATTTGTTTAATTTATATTGGTATGCTTTAATTAGGTTTCACTTTTATTTATGGTTCAATTTACTTTTTCACTGACGTTACTATAGGGGAGGTTTGATCTTGGTTCCCAGAGAAGCGTTTGGCCTTAATTAAAAGTGAACTACTTAGCCAGATAGTCAAGGCCGGGAGGTTTGACCCTGGTCACCAGAAAAGCGTTTGGCCTTAACTAAAAGGGAACTACTTAACCAGATAATCAGGATCGGGAGGGTTTGAGCTTATTACAGGAGGAGAGTTTTACCTTAATTAAAAGGGAACTACTCAACCAGATAAGTTGTCGTCTACTTGATTTGCCCGTTCTTTTATACTAAATTTTGTTGATATTTGACTGATTGTTATTAAAACATGTTTAGATAATACTCATAATATTTGATCATTCAATGTCAAGTATCAAGTGCAAACTCTAGACTGAGTGTTCTTTAGTTAATACGCTTTCTAGTTTACAATATAACTGATAGGAAATTAGTAGACGCATATGAAAGTATGGAAATTATTAAATGTAAGAATAGTTTAAATAGAGATAGAGGGCCTATCCCGTATAGTCCATTGTACTGGTTGATCAAGCGTGACTCGTGGGATCACAGGATTGGTTCCTTTGGTTCCGCTTGATTAAGCAAACATTTGGTATTAAAGCGAGTTAGGTAGGTAGAGTTTTAAATTTAGTTTTAATCATCTCCTGATGATGCTAACATGGTTAGCGAAACGCGCGTCGAGTGCAATAATTCTGTTTCGGGATTGTGGTTAAAACTCCATTTTAGTGCATGTTACCGAAGGTTCCAAACCCTAACATAGACAAAACTTGCATTCCAACATTTTTGCATTGGAATTTATGCAATATACTATATCCACAATACTTCATAAAAATAAGCCATATTCAAAATTTTAAATCAATCCGCTAAGCGGCTCTTGAAATATAAGAGTTTAAAGATGCAGAATTCGAAGCGCGTCCCGATCGGGGATGTGACGTAATAAAGTAGGATCACGTCCTGTTGCTAGGCCGCGACCTGCGCCACCGCGCCGCGAGAAAGATGACGTTTCGGTCACTGTCATAGATAAATATTTATCCAAATGCGGCCTTCATATCGTATGACGTCACGCCTTTACAATGTTTCAGCCGCATTTTCTTATTTATTTTCACCGATTTAGACTTCTCGGAAAAATCTGATTTTCAGTATATCAACTTAATATGTCAAGGTCTTTTGAATAAAATTATTTATGAAAATTTGAAAATGAGCCTATTACATTTCAGTGCATTACTTAGATTTTAGTTACGAAATATTAGCAAGCAACCGAAACTCCAATATAAGGCTAAATAAACTTCACTACACAAGTATCAAAGACTAAGCAAAACTTACTCAAGCTAACATAAACTAACCTAAATTAATCAATGCTAACTCAAAATGAAAGTTGCTCATGATTTTTTTTAATAACTCAAAAAGCTATTTAGGGAAAAATTACTTGGTTTTGAAAAATGCTTTTGAAACTAAAACTAAAGAGAAATCGTAAACCATAAAAATAAAAATTGCGTCTGATTGATATCAATCCATCCCAACTAAAGCTAACTGAAAATAACCCAAACCACAAATTTTAACCCAAGAATTTTCGTAAAATCAGAAAAAAAAAACAAGATAAAACTACAGTAAACTAACAAATGCATTAAATCAGAAAAAAAAATAGAAAGAATTATTTAGTTTAAGGAAAAATGCATTTTTAAAATATCGCAAGGAAGGCGAAGATTCTAAATTCAATAAAATAGCAAGTGCGCCTTATCTTTACCAACATAGACTAATCAATAGTTACATAAAAATTGATTACAAAACGGATCTGAACTATCTCAGCTTAACATATTTTCTTTCATAACATCTCAACAAATATCATAGAAAACATATTTTTTAAAAGGGATCATAATATTTAAAATTCCATTATTAGGAAATAAGATTAGGAAACAAATTTAACCGAAACTGACCACAACTTATCGCAATAAAATATCAAAAAAACGACAAAAAAAGTTGAAAATAATTTGTTATTAAATAAATTTGTTTTCAAAAATATTTTGTTTCGGAAAATGTTGCAATCTTATAAAAATTCTTAGAAAATTACTGATTTCAAAATTCATAAGATTTATTTGGTTTTAATGCTTTTGAAACCAAAACTCAAGAGAAATCTTAAATCATAAAAATAAAATTGCATCTGAATTTTATCAATCCATACTACCTAAAGCTAACTGTAACTAACCCAAACCCCAAATTGTAATAGAAAAATTTTCATAAAATCAGAAAAAAATGAGATAAAACTAAGGAAAACCAACAAATTCATTAAATCTGAAAAAAATGGGAATGGATTATTTTGTTTAAGAAAAAATATCGCAAGAAAGGCAATAAATCTAAATTCATTAAATTAAGTGCGCCTACAATGCTACGAATACAAAAAATCGGAAAATGTTATAATCATAATAATATAAAAATTCCTAGAGAACTGACTTCAAATTTCATAAGATTCTCAGTTTAAAGATTGCAATTTTCGAACATGTTGGTATTTTGGGATATTTGGGACCAATACATTAGCTTCAAGTAGAAAAAAGGGACGCATCTGTGATTACGATTAATCGTTTATACAGAGTCATTAAGGCGAATTGTACGAGTAAACTTATTTGAGACATGAACTTGATATAGGCTGTTTTCTAAGAAAATGTTTTAGCTTATGTCTCGTTTAAGAAAACATTTTGATCCCAAAAGTGTCGACCGCCGGCGCCGCGACATTAATGCTATCAACCGGGGCTTACGAAATGCATGATTCCGTGGGCTCCGCATTAACTCTAATGGGCTTCGTTAGGTACTTTGTTGAAAAAGAACAAAACTACTAACGGCTGAGTGAGTTAGGCATATGGTCCAGCTGAATAAGCAATTAGCGAATAAGGCCGGTTACAAACTACATTTTTCATAAAATCATCGTCTCATCGCAAAAGAAAATTAGTCAACCCTCTTCACCACACGAGATGAATAAGTTCATATTCAAATTATCGAGAATTTTTCAAATGAATAAACTGGTAAACATCATTAAAAAAATATCAATATGTTAAGAATGTTATATTAAATGCAATAGGAATACAAGTGTAGCACCGCCAGTTATTTGGAACTCAATCCTGACAGTCAACACTCAAGACTCAAGCCTTAAGACAAGTCTGTTATGAACCTATGAAATTATAGAAGCCTTGGGAAGCCATGTGACCAAAGGACAAAATAATATTGAAACAATATTGAGTTGGCTTTAGCAACAGTTGCTACGGAGGGCGGTTGCCGTACAAATCAATATTTGCTATTAATTTCCAAACTATCGTTCTAAATATAAGTATCGGTTTCTGTTCATAACTGCTTACTTTACAACTTACTACTATTAACATACCCAACCTAACTAATCTAACCACGCGAAACCGGCTAGACCCCACCACCTCGTCCCGCTCGAGGACCCAGCCACCGCCGATGCATACGCATACACAGTTGTTCACGGTATTTGACGGTACAAAGTACAAAGTTTACAGAATATGCAGGTATCTGCCGCACGCTTGTGATCTCAATGCATTAAAGTTTCGACAGTGAGTGAGGCAACTTATATTTATTCTGTAAACTTTGCCCAAAGATTACACCGAGGGGTGTAATATCCGGGGACCTAGCTGGCCAATTTACAGGACCCCGGTTTGATATAACATTATTTAATTGTAAATGAATGGTCCTATAGTTGATTATCTAAAAACAAATTATACTATTTGAATTTGTAAATATTTTGCGGACTGTGTAGACTTACCGTACACACCACACCAGACATTAAAGCCAAATCTTACTTGTGGCCTACGTTCTGCCACTTGGTGAGGATTATCAGTGGCCCAAAAATGGATATTCACCATAATGAATGCTCCGCAGTTGCTGAAAAACGTTTCGTCGGTCCAAATAATCTTCATACTGAAATTGGGGTTTTCATGACATTGGTTTACAAACCAGTTTGAAAATCATAATCGCCTTGGGTCTGTTTCCTTTAAAACTTGAACAACAGTAGGTTTATAAGGACGATATTTGTTTTCTTTAAGTACTGTTTGGATAGTAGTTCTTGGTATAAGTATTTCCCTCGCACGCACTCTCGTCGACGTCGGTGTCGTCGGGTTCGCATTAAAATATCCTTAATGTCATCGTCACGAGCTTGATTGTCCTTCTGATATTTCTTTGGCGTTGGTACTTCAAAGCTTCCATAATTTTTTAAGTTCAGGTCAAGCCTCGCGAATAGTCTTTGCCTCTCAGCGTTGACTGATTCTCAGCCAACGCTCTCAGGATACAGGTCCAAATAGTCGGCGGTGGCAAGCTTTGTATTTCTATTATATTTAATATAACATTCTAATAAGTCATATTTTTCTTCACTGGCATATCGCGTGGCGATTTTTAGAAATCAAAATTTGTGAAAATTTAAACAAAAACTACCAAATAGAGTTTTGACTGAATAATGTCACTTTTTAGTAAAATGACTTAAATACCGCTGAATCACCATAGCATCACTATCATTTATTACGGCAAATGGCCTCCGCAGTCATGACCAACTCAGTTAAAAATTAACTTTGTCGTTTTTTGACATAAAAATAAAATATTTTTATAAAGTGTTATACATCATAAGAAAGGAAAAAATATGTTCTTTTAATGTGCTAAAAAAACAATATGACCGCCATAAGAAAAAACGAAGTTGATGATGGTTTCTCAGAACCGAAACGTCAGAACTAAAAACTAATTACATGGGTGCATCGAGCGTAAAAAGTTGTCCCAACAATGTTTTTACAGATTTTAAAAATATGTTTAAATAAAAAAAGTACAGCGCTTTTTCGAAAATACAACTTTTTGATTTTTTCAAAATATCTCAAAAACAAAAAGACAGCAAATCGTTACCAAAATGACGTTGAATTGGGAATTGAGTGGCCTACAACTTTCGCCATTTAACCATTTTTCTATCTCATATAGTTTAGAAGATACCCATACATGTATACCCAATTTGGGCCACACTGTATATGACCATATTATGGTCTCATAAACTATGGATTTTTGAAAGCACCTTCTATGAACTGTTAGTTCCTTCAAAATTTATCAAAATATAAGTCCCATAAGCCTATAACTGGCCACCGTCATAACACCTTGTTTCGCTCTGTCCGCCATCGCGAAATTAAAATGGCGACACATTTTATTGAAAGCACTTCAAAGTAATTTGTGTTACCTTTCAAACCAGGCATAAATGACTCAAATCGGTACAGTAGAAAAAAAAAACTGTGCAAAAAATTCGATGTCCAAGCTCTCCCATAAGTTCGTTCCACTGTGCGACTGTTCGATGGGGAATTTCTAGGAGAAAAATTCTCTTAAAAGGTCTTTGCTTTAAAAAGTAAAAACAACGCTTTATAGTACAAAAAAATTAAGAGTTTTTTTCGAGAAAATGTCACTTGACTAGAATCTACGCCAAAAATAGTATAAGAGGTCACTTTACAAATGATGGTGCCTTTTATACAGGGCGAGCTAGTTGAATTTAAGCTTTTCGCCATTTGAAGTTTTGACACTAACAAGGGATATAAGGCGTTTAAAGTCTTATTTGAATTACCCTGCACGTGTTGTCAGTCTTTGTCATATTTTAATTCGAATAACCCTACTTAACTGTCAAATTACAAACATACTAATCAATTGTTACAGTAATTATGTATTATGCCGGCCTGTATCCTATATTCAATTTTGACGCACGTATTTCTATGGGTAGCTTAGGTCAGCTGGTCGAGCATTCGCTTAACAGGCTAGAGGTACCGAGATCAATGCCCGGTGCCTCCAAGAAACTTTTTTTTTAATTTCATTTAGTTTTTAATACCGTTTTGTTGAAGTTTTTACTTCTGTCGTGTGGTATTAAGCCCACCCCGTAGTTTATTTTATTATTGTCGCACTAAAACGAACTATTCCTCTTCCTGCTCTATAGCAGCTATCTCTTTGAGAGTACAAACAATTATATTTACAGCTTTGTAGACGACAGCACTCTTATATTCTCATTCATGTCGCTGACTCCAATGACCGCTGCTGGTTCCCAACGCGAGTGAGAAAATCATATTGCTGCCACCAATAGAATATGAACGCCATCGTGGAATGGCGTTAGGAAAACAATGTCCAGTTTAACGAAGGAAAGAGACTCAAGCAGCTCTCTTCTCAGAAAAAGAAATCAATGCGGGACCTGACATATCAATGACAGGACAAACACTGACTCTGGCCACCGAATATTAACAAGAGACTAGAAGGTCCACTCTCAGTCGGCACTTTTGATGTAGCGCTTACAAAGGCGAGACGCCAGACTTCCACGAAACGATTAAATACGAGGGTGATACGTGGCAAGAGGCCTGAGCGGTTAATTCGCATTTAACCAGGTTCCGCAACGGGGCAAGGAGGGAATTGATGGGGGTGGAGCTTAGAGTGCTCCTTCTAGTCTATTGTTAAAATTCGGTCCTCTGGCCTCAACCATAAGCTTGCTGGACATTAACGTAAAAAACAACATGTCTTGGCGTATAATAATGTCACCAAAATCGCAAAGGCAGCAGCACAAAAGCTAAGAACACTCTTTAGAGCAAAAAAAGTTGTATACACCTCATCAGCTCCTACTGCTCTATTAGGCTCAGATAAGACCATCTCTGGAATACTGTTCCCATCTGTGGAGCTAGGCACCCAAACACTTGCTCAAGATCTTAGATTCCCTACAGAGGAGAGCAATCCGTCTTGTGGATGACCCAGAGTTGACTAAAGACCTTGATAGCCTCGAACATGGAAGAAAAGAAGCGGACCTATCTTTTTACTATCGTTACTACTACGGAAGGTGCTCGAATGAGCTGGCACTTATGATACCGCCCAGAGTTGTGCCAAACAGAAACACTCGTCAGACACAAGCTACTCATCAACATACGATTCGGTTGCGAATACCTAGGCCGTCGCTGTTGCGGGACTCCTTTGTCTGGAAGACTTCACTGCCTCGCTCTGGAATTGACTTCCGAGTAACGTCTTTTCAGAAAATTACAACCTACAGCGCTTCAAGTCCAACGTCCAACGTCTTCTCCGCACACGCACTGCTCGTTGAGTGGTATAGGATTTTCCTTTTGTGTGTGTGCTGAACATGAAAAAAAATATTTTGCCGCTGGCCAAATAAATTTAAATAAAAGAAAATACTCTTCATATTTTGGAGAATAAATGCAGATCTGATTTGGTTACACCGCCCTGTACCTATGTACTGTTGCTAACGATTATTCCCTAACAATTAAATTGCGTTTTTAATTGCCAATTAAAAATAACTTGGAAATTTTATTAAAGTTTATCGGCACTTATAGCTGTAGTTTCATGGTCCCTTCTAATTGGGTTTTGAATTTTATTGCCGTTGAATAAATGAACTCGACAATGTTTCTGTTTGTATCGTGGATTAGGAAATAATCGAGTGGAAAATTGTTACATGTTGTTCAAATTTAGTGAGCTACACAGTCGCAATTTCAGTTTTAGCGCTGGTTGGATGGGTAATAAATTTTGTTGAAAAATTTAAATTATTTTATTTTCGTATTAGGTTACGTGAGTGAAAGCATTAGTTTTGCGAAAAAATAAATAGTGTTTTCGACGAAATGGCGCTAAATGTTCTAAAATTATCAAAAACAATTCCAAAATACGATTTTGTATGTAGAATGTCTGATGATCGGTGGACATAAAGAACAACAGAGTGAAGTCCCACATATAGAGAATGGCGATCAGAACGTCTTAACACACACTCTCGACGAACTTTACCTTTACACTTTAAGTGTGCAATGAATTAATCGTTCTATAAAAGGGAAGAATCGTATTATTCAATCAAAGCCCTGAAAAATATCGGTAGAATTTCCGGCCATATTATTAACCGTTCTCAGATTAGAATCTACAGAGCACAATTTTTTCTTAGTACATTACTAGAAACAACGACTCAAAAATTATTAGCTTATACGCTTAACGAACATTTACAACATAAACAGACAATATATAATTATTTAGCTTGAAATATCTTGAGGTTTTGGTGAGAATACATCCGTTTAATATATTGTGGCATTAACTTTGCCGAAATTTGTCGCTTTTGGCTTGCGGTGGGGCTGCGATTCCTATAAAGTTGGCCTAACTTTAGCGCACATTCTGTTTAGCGGTAATAGTTTCTAACAAGGTAAGAGTTTTGATGTGTATTAACTCTAGCAAGAACCATGGTAAGAATGAAAAATCAATATTTATATATATTTCAATACATTTGTTAAAGTGTTAATATTATTTTATATTAATAGACGGAATTGCATTAGGAACGACTGCATTTTAAAATATAATCTTACTAAAGTCTATCCCATTTCAGTTAATAGCTCAAATCGATGGTTAGGACTATAAAGTAATCGTAAACCATAGACGTAACGATAATAATACCTACCACATCGTTAAATTGCTAGGTATCTACATAAGACAAGCGATTGCAGATATCAAAACAAAGTTTTAGTTCATCTTCGCAAACAGCAAGAAACGTCTAATTATATAATATCTTTAAATTCAATTTTTTTCCTAGTTCCTATTCAGCGAGTTGACAGAAGGCCACATTCCCTGCAGGAAAAAGCTCTCCTACTGGACTTCCATAATGCTCTCGTATAGAAGCAACCCGCAAGTCATGTTCGCAGCATATTATTGTGACCTGCGTCAATAGGGAACCCGGGGTGACAGGACAAAATATGGCCTTTTTAGTAGTGTTTAGGCCCTTTGGCATGATGACGTCATTGTAGATACGGTGTAGATGGAGTAGGTCATATGGTGTTCAAGAGTGACAAAAAGGCATTAGCTTAAGCTGAACCGGTTAATTAAATATCCTGTATAACGGTTTGGCATGGTGACGTTCAAGATTCTTTCAGCAGCCTCTGGTAATTGTCAACGGT
The DNA here is from genome assembly GCA_016904865.1 of Pissodes strobi. Lineage (NCBI taxonomy): Eukaryota > Metazoa > Arthropoda > Insecta > Coleoptera > Curculionidae > Pissodes > Pissodes strobi. The sequence goes on along the minus strand of MU183856.1, from coordinate 161,709 downwards.
GACAGTATGGTTCTTCAGGGATGGGTCAGTGACTTCTTCGGGTGATGGTAATGGTGGTCATCGAGTTCGATGAGGGTGCCAAAGAGGCCTTATTTTGTCGTGTCACCACGGGCTCCCTAATACTAATATGGTAGGAGTTGAAGAAGCAACTGTTAGATTATTGGAAGAAAGAAAATATCAGGACCTCAGTGGAATCAAGTCACTCGCAGGGACGAAACCATCGAAAATTGACGACGATGTTAAAAATGAAATTACAAGAAAAGTGCATGCCTTTAACTTCACCAAGAAAATACCAACGCTGGCGCTGGACTAAGGATGACGAAAACTTGCCATAGCTATCAACAAACAGACTATGAAAAAATTTTCATGCCATGATCTTTCGTTGGGAAACAGGAAATCTATTCTTATTGATAAGTCAGACATTATATTATTTACAGGAGACGTGAATTCCTTAGGTTAATCCGAAAATATTACAGCCAGTGAAATAAATGGCTAGGTTTTGTAGATTTTTTCGGCTAATATAAATGCTTTTTTTAGATCCTAGATCAAAATAATGATGAAGATGACATGGTACAAAAGCAAGGCCCCGGAATGTCACTGGTCTCGACTGTTTCTATTTCAAGTAAGGAAGGGAAAAGCTGCAGAGCGTTATTAGAAAATTTTAGGTTATTTTAATACTCTCCTTTTTAGGTGTTACCTAACTTCCTTTCGGAAACTAACAGGGGGCCAACTTTCAATATTGCAGTAGTTTTAGACAAGAGTTTCTTTTCAGCCTCTTCTTCGAATAATTATTACCCCAAGAATACACAACTTCAAGCAGTTCTTCCTCCTGCTCTACCTGCTCCAGTACTAGCGATACCTCTGAGTCAGAGAACCAAAATGAAAATAAATAAGGTATGGCAATTAGAAAGAAAAGCCGCTTAAACACTAGTTTTAAGTAAATTTTGTAGATGAAGTCGCTAAAAGAATGAAGAAAAACCTAAACGCTTGGAGGAAAATATAAGAAAACAAAAAAGATTAAATTGACACTAGAAATATAGAGATCAGCTCATCCGATGTTACCATCTCTCTGTCCTGGTAACCAAAAACATAAATATTATAAACTTGTTAAGGAAGATAGCCGACTTAAAACTTACAATGAATTTCGTCAAATCATTTCGACAGATGATCAGCGTAATTTCTTAAACACTCTTATTGAAAGAAAGAAGAAAAAATGGGTAACCAGAAACATTGAGAACTCAGGATGAACGTTCACCATATTGCCGCGATAGGTTTTAATCCGCGACGCAACGCCTTGGTTAGCGTGCAGGGATATAGTTCAGATTCGGGATCAATCTAGGTGAGGTGAGAAGAGATGATAAAGAAAGCAGCTAAAAACAATAACAACGTCTATTGATCAAAGACTTAATGAGAAAACATTAACAATGTCTATTGGTCAGAAACTTAATGGGATTATGTTATATTTTTGAATTGTGTATAAGGTCTTTGGTCACTATTTTTTAAATATAGATTTTCTTAAGAGTTTGTGTTGTGTTTCATTTAAGGTTGGTTTGATACTAAGTACAGTCAGGTTTACACTGCACTTTTAATTACTTGACATATTCTACTTAGAACATTATCTTTCCCAGAACTTTAACAAACTTATGATAAATTCGACATTAACTATTGTGGATAGGTACCCCCTGGACTTCACGACCAAGTGATCAAGCAAAGCTCAAGTTAGGATGAGGAGAAAAGGATAGGTTAGAACCAAAGAATAAAGAAGAGAAATGAAGGAGCTTGTGCGCCGTTTGACACTTAATACGTGCGACGAACTTCTGAAGCATCGAGGAGGCTGCGGAGGAACCATATATGACTCATTCTGACGTTATGTTTTGGTGCTTCCTACGTTTTGATAGTATTTTTTGTGTTTAAAGCTATTTTTGCGATTTACTTTGATTTGGAACATTGTTTAATTGTTTAGTAATATTATTGTAGATATTGCGTTAGTTCATATAGTGTTTAATTAGATATTTAGTGGTAAAAGTGTGTATTTTGGACTAAAGAAGCAAAGTAAACATGGTTAGTTGTGCAGCTTGTGGTCTTTCTAAAACCCCAACAAATTCAGAACCTGGAATAACATTTCATCGGTAAGTAGGTATTTTACCCCTTATTTTTCTGTTTTTTTACCATTTAATAAAGCAAAATTATAATATCTAATTGTCAACAAATAAGTGACAGATCTAATCATGGGCGCACCCGTAAAAAATATAGCATTAAAAATCAATTTTTGCAAGAATATTGGACAGACTTTTCTTTTATATATACGCGTGCTAATTCATATATTTTTCCAAGGTTGTTTTTTCTTGATTTTGGGCATGCTTTCAGTTAGTTTGGATTAGTTGTATTTGGCTGGTATGGCGCCCCCGGAGCGAGCAAAGCGAGCGGAGAACCATGCGTGAAGTGAAATATTAGAACGATAATACTGCGCTGCTGCCAATATTTGTTAAGAACAAATTATAGAGAACATTTTATTACGCTGCCGTGGCGGATTATTGTTATATTTCACCTATATAAACACTCTTAAAAGGAATTTTTCAAAAATCTCTTATGATAGCGAAAACCCGTTTTCTAAATACCCTACACATTTTTTTTTAATAAGAAGCACACTTCAAAACTACCCCACTATTATCTAACCATATTTTGCTTATTTTTCCATTTCAAATGCCCAAATATATTCAAATAACTAATTTTAGCATTTTATTGGCAGAATAAACTTTAACATGTCAAGTATAAAAGAAAAGTATTTATTACTTTTAACAATGTTCTTGCAAAAATTGATTTTTAATGCTATATTTTTACGGGTACGTCCATAATTAGATCTGTCACCTATTTGTTAACAATTAGATAATTTATAATAATTATTTTGCTTTATTAAATGGTAAAAACCAGAAAAATATGGGGTAAAGTACCTACTTACCGATGAAATGTTATTCCAAGTTCGAAATTTGTTGGAGTTTTAGAAAGGCCACAAGCTGCACAACTAATCATGTTTACTTTGCTACTTTAATCCAAAATCCACACCTTTATCACTAAATATATAATTAAACACTATATGAATTAACGCAATATCTACAATAATATTACTAAACAAATAAACTATGTTCCAAATCAAAGTAAATCGCAAAATATAGCTTTAAACACAGGAAATACCATCAAAACGTAGGAATCACCAAAACATAACGTCAGAATGAGTCATATAATATAATATACTAATTGTCATGCCTTATTTAAAACGAATCGAACCCCAAATTTGCGAAAATTCGTTTTCATTTTATTTACTCAGTCCTTGTTTAAGTACTAAACAGGTTTAAGCATTGCTGGGAAGAAAAAATCCCAAAAAAAATATTTAGTAAATGACAGCAATTTACAGACAATTTTACAAAATATCTTAAGGCCTACTAATTTATTAGATATTTTAGTGCTTTTTTTAAGGCAAGCCATAGGATTTAACGGATAAGATTTTTAACGTTAGTTTGATACTTTTCCATTTCAAATATGAAAATTAAACTTCTGTATGTAAATTTCAGGTGCCTAAACTTTATGTTTACCATTTACATTTAGATACAAAAATTATAAAAAAAAAAGAAAAACAGAAAGTTGCGTTTTTTTTTTCGGAAAAGTGCTGCTTTTTACATACCTTGTAACCATTCATGTAATACAATATGAAATCATACATGTAATTTAGAATAATTGTCAATTGGTGATGTTATTTATTTAAAACTTCACTTTACCTATATTAACCTGGAAAACAGGTATATTTTTCCAAAAAATTAATGGTATATTATAGTGAAAACTAAATTTTTTCACACACCACTTTTTCTTGGTACTTTCCCAAGATTTCTTTGCATAGGTATGTAGCTAATAAAAGGAAGTTTACACATCTGAAATTTATCCAAAGGAATTTAATTTTTATATTACGAATATACCTAAAGTATCTAGCATGAAGTTAAAATATTTATATGATCCGCAAAAAACGCACGTATTTTTATATACATATATACAGGGGCGGATACAGGGGGTGGGGCGCAGGGGGCGCGCGCCCCCCTCTGGGAACTATTAAAAAAAATCATATTGCTAGAGAAATAATAAAACAATAAAATTTTATAGACAAAATTTCCAATAAAATTTTATAGAAAGATTTTCCACTAAAATTTTACAGACTAATTTTCCAAATTAACAACATTGTTTGCAGCTGATAGGGATAACTTTTTTGATTCAAATGACTTAACACCAAATTATTATTGGAGAAGAGTAGTATTTTTACCTGCTTTGGATTTCGTGATAGCAGATTTGAAAGAGAGGTTTTCTGAAAAAGTGTTAAGTTCTTTTGTTTTAAGTGTATTACTTGCAAAAAACCTTGTTTCCATTACTGATATAATTTATCTGTCTGAAAAGTTGTCAAAAATAATGGACATGTTTGGCTCCATTATAGGCAAGGTTTCTATAACACAATTAACAGGTGAGGTACAGTTATTTAAATTAATTAACAATACATCTGATTGTGGGATTGAAGAAATATTGCAGTGAAGAGGAATTTCTTATTATTTACAAATGTTTAAAAATTTTAAGCAGTCTACCAGTCTCTGTTGCAACTGCAGAGCGAAGTTTCTCTACTTTAAGATTGTTAAAAACGTACCTTCGTTCTACAATTGCGCAAGATAGACTTAACGGTCTTGCCTTTATGTCCAGATAATTAAAAAAAAAAGCTGATACGACCTGAAAAATTCGTTCTTTATTTTGAGCAGTATTCCTATCATGAGGCTGACATATAGGTAACCTGCGTTTTGACAAAACGAAATGTGATTTGACGTCCAATAAGGGAACTAATGGTCTGTTTAAGCGCAAAAATCGTAAGCGATAAGTGATGAACCCATTATTTATTTAGTACTTTGATAAATATCTCTTGCAAAAAATTTACCTATATGTTTAGGTATGATAGTATTCAATATTTCTTTTGTTTATCGTTGGTTGTTTTCATAGGTATTATGGTTAATTAATTAAACTTAACTTTTATTCATTTTAAACATAAAGAGAATATTTTTATTTAATTATTAAAACAACAAAAACCTAATTAATAAAGGGTGAATACAAAAAGAAACAGTTAAAAGCTACTTAGTATTTTGTGAAATCTTCATCTGCATCAATCACAGCTTGAAGTCTTCGACCCATGGTCATAAAGCGGGTAATGAAGTTTTCTTCAAGTGACAATTCTTCCCATACTTCCTGAATACCTTGCCATAGCTCCTCGCTGTTCTGAGGCATAAAATTTCGGTAAAGCCTTTTGACTGTTATCCCCCATATGTTTTCTATTGGGTTGATATCGGGACTGTTGCTTGGCCATGGCAAGGTTTCAATGTTGGCATTTTGAATCCATTGTGTGACGATGTTCGAAGTGTGTACAAGACAATTGTCTTGTCGGAAGATATAGTTATTTTCAGGGTAAAGCTGTTCTACACTGGGCACCATAACGTTCTTCAATATTTGAATATAAGTTTCACCAACAAATCGTTCCTGAATCCACCGGACAACTCCCATTCCTCTCGACGTACCCGGGATTGAAACGCTGGTCGTCTGGTCTGTACACCTTAATTTTGCATTTTTTGAGGATTGGAAGGTCTTTTCGTCAGAAAATATGACCCTATCCCAAAACTGCTGTTCACGTGCTTGGTAATTGAGAACGAAGATTAGTCGTGCTTGTTTCTGTTGGAGAGTAAGTTCTGTCATTTTTGCCGCAGTCCGGCATTTTAGACGCGATGCCGAAATTCTACGACAGACTGTTGCTTGACTGCCCGGAAACTGCGACAGAATCCTAGCATTCTTTGCGCTTTCAAACGGGTCATTTTCCAGTACTTGAAGGAGTGCTTGATCTTCCTGAACTAAACTTACTCTTCGTCTACCAGATCCCCGTTTCCTATCAAGCGTTTCTTCTTGTCTCCATCTTTTATTAATAGAAAAAACTGTTCTCCTGCTTACGTTAAAATGTTGGGCTACCGCTGATAAGGACCAACCATCTTCTAACTTGGTTACAATTCTCGCTTTTAGCTCTTTGCTGGCATGTGGAGCCATTTTAAAATTATTTTCACACGGTTGGGTTACTCCTTGCTAATTGACAACGCTGACTTTTTTTAATTTGACAGTGACGACGACATGGTGGCCCGAATACACTGCTCAAATCTAAGAAAAAAATGTTCTAAGAGTCGTATCAGTTTTTTTTGAAACTAGCTGTACGTTTATAGAAATATTGAACTTAACGTAGAAAACATTATAAATAGATTTAGCAAAGAAAAAAGAAAAATTGATTTTATTATTTGACTCATTTAACATTAGGGATTTAACTTTAAAACAGTAAAAAAATAAAATCAATTTTAAAATACATGCTTCACCAAGAAATTTGTTTTATTTTTTGATTTGTTTTTATTATGAAAAATTCGTTATATTTTTTGTTTTGTTTTTATTTTGAATAGATATTTTTATTGTTTTACGCCTTTTGATATGTACTTTAACGCATAAATAAAGTCAAAATAAATGTTTAAAAAATCCTTGCTAATAGTTCTTATCGTTACTATGATGCGCCCTGAAGAAAATGCTGAATCCGCCCCTGCATATATATTGTCAATATTTATAATTTATAACTTTTTATCCGATCGGACGAAAAACTACACCTTTCCGATGTGTTTTCTCACCGCAAAAGTCATCATTCCAGTATATTGTATTCGTTGCTTAGCATCATGCAATAACTGTACGAGAATAGGCAATAACTGTAAGGGAATATAACATTACCGTTCTAGGACGGGAATATAACATTTCCGTCTTAGGACGGGAATATAACTTTATTCAAACGCCTTATTTGTCAGATCTGACGTTTATCAAAAGTAACATTTAGCTGTAGTTTCCGTAGTTACTCGCTCGATTCAAAACTTGATATTATGTTGAGTTTAAATTTAAAACACTGTTTTTATTTAGAATAATATTTGGCTCTATTTTTATAAGTACGTATTCTAATTAATGCCGATCGGATAAAAAATAGTATGTGCAACACGTAGGTAAAGCCTCGTCCAGCAATTACCACAATCGTCCAGGAATGTTTTGCTTTTTCTACTAGTTACAGAATATACTATTTTGAGATCACTGTACCAGTAAGTAATAAACTACAAAACTATATAAATACATAGTATAGGTATTTATTTTTTTTGTTGCGCAATCGTTTTAGGAGACGCCACTGGTAATCTGGGTCGCCATATGCAAGAACCATTCCGGTCAAATGTCAATAGTGGTTGGTTAGAACCCAAAGCGCCTGTGGACAACCAAGGAGGTGGTTTTAGGTGAGACACAAAGTCTACCGAACTGATGATTCGTTAGCGTTTTTATATGATCAAATGTGCTGAACGCTCCCGTTGATTGCTCGCGTTCCTTATAATTTGTCTTTAATGTTTACATAATATTTTCCAAGTTCAAGTTCACACTTAGGACAGGGTGACATTTATTTAGTAGTTTATGCATTTTAGTTGTTCACACGTGCCCTCACCCTCTAAACGTTGGTCCCGACGTTAACACGTCTTCTATTGCTTTAAAAAGGAGGACCTCACTTCTAGAAAATACATCGCATGAAACTTAATAAGATTATATTTTACCCGATTACTACGATGCGCATGCTCTCTCGATTGAGGTATATTTTTGAATTATTTATAGGTGTTTGGTCACTGTTTTATAAATATAGTCTTTCTTAAGAGTTCGTGTTGTGTTTCATCTAAGGTTCGTTCGATATTAAGTACACTCAGGTTTACACTACACTTTTAACTATTTCCCACAACAAACTGAACAATGATACAGAACAGCTTAATCGTGACCATATTCTCTCATTTCCAGCTGTAGAGTCGCATTATTTTGGGGCCTCTAGCACCAAAAAGTACTTCGATTCTTCCATAAGCATAAGCATTATGCATAAAATATACCAATTGTGCTCAGGGTCAAATGTTCCCCCAGTCGATAAGTACCGATAGGTTTTTAAAAGTTATAATAATTTTGGAGATTGAGAAGTTGACAGTTGCAAAGGTCGTGGACGATCCAGGAAAGTAAAAAGCTTATGATAAGCAGTTGCAGATTGCCATTGCTAAATATAAAAATCCACTGATCCTGGGTGGATTTATTGGCGAATATAACTGCGGAAAACTGGCAAAACACCATAAAACATATAGCAGAGAAGAACAAAAATTGGAACCTTGACGCCGTAATCGACGAAATTATGAAATCGAGCCATTAGTTATGATTATATAAACTTTTAGTTATTAAGATTATCAAGGTTATTGGTCTATTGCATGCAATAATTTCTGATGAAATGATTTATTTTGATCAATAAAACTGAAAATATTAGTAACACGCTCATTGTACCTTATTACATATTCAGACAAGTTGGAAATTAAAATCCAGCACTCCAACAAAAGTTCCCCGATTCACTGCTTATCCTTCATTTACTATTTATGGCACTATGTTTCATTTATTGGTTACAAGGTGGCCTATGCCAAATATATTTATAAAAGGATTAAAGTAGTAAAAGTCATTGACGCACTTGACCACCATTTTGAAATAGATAGACTTTAGATGATCATTTCCCTATTTGAATGATATTTATATCAGAGCATTTTATATGAAATCCCTAAATTCCACATACAAAATCCAGCATTAATTAACTGTCAGACTAATCAAATTGTTAATTTGCACAGGCTATTCTCCCCATGCTCTTGGATAAAACAAGGACATGAGTATCAAAACTACATATTATTCACTTTAAAAATTGCTTTAAAATCAAATTTTAGGCTGGTCCCTGCGTATATTAGAGAATAGAGCAGCTTTAATTTTTTTGTCGGTTATTTTCCCTTACTCCTTCCAATTATATTTTACAACAAAATTTTGATCAAGAAATTTAATCTTTTTATCTACAATTTAAGACCTAATGCTTAATAAGTTGATTTTATTTCCACAACCCTTTTAGACACTTATGCATCATATGTGTACCTACATATCCCTTGAATTCGCACTTTCGCTTCGTTCTCGGTTGAATCAACATGTGTCGTGTAGCGGTTCTTTGGCACCATAGTGGGTGTCGCGTGACGAACATTCAGGGTCGTTTGGGCTCCCCGAGTAAGAATCGAACGTCCTAGCCAGCGTAGTCTGTGTCATCGCATTTTAATTCGTCAGTTTTTCGAAGCCAGAGAGGATATCCATTCGCGCCGGTATCCAAGCCGGGGGGAACCGGATGTTCCCGTGGGTCCATCTTTTGATTGTGCCGTTCATAGATTATAGTTTTGTGTGTGCAAGAGTCGGGAATCATCAGAGGCACAGCATACTGGAGATTCCTTCATTCCCCTCATACTGGAACATCGTGTAAATTGCGCGCCGGAAGAGGGGTATGCTGCCTTACAACAGAGCCATACCCTTTCTAGAGGGAGACCCTGGCAACGTGGCAAAAAACAAAGAACAAAGATCCCATGAGTTACATTATAGGCTACTTTGTACTATATTGTTTCGTGGATCAATTAAATTGCTTAACAATAAACTATAGCTTCTAGTGTACTCGAATGCACACTTTTAGCTTTGGAATGTAAATATCAGCTTTGGAATACAATATTTCTTAAAAGGAATAAAACAATAGCCATCTGCTTTATTATGCCACTATATTTGGCGTAAAGCCCGCAAGCAGCACTTTAAATGTTCTTTTCGTCAGAATGTTCTTTTGCCATTTGCAGTATATTACGGCATAATTTTAAATTCAGAAAAGCATATCCTCGTACACGAAGTAATTGTGCAACACTGCTTCTAGACTATAAATTATGGATGAAGGCCTTCGCTTCCATATAATTCGTTTTTCCTGTTTAGCCAAAAACATAGTTGATATTTGATTTATTTCGCAGCATTCGTTTTTATGGATCCTAACAGAAAATAAATGCAGTAATGCTCTGTTTTGTTTATTGTTTGTTGCTTTTAAACAACATATTTGATTGATCCTACAGAATTCATATATTCAAAACAGAGATGGTAGTAGAATCTATAGGAAAATCCCTTGCCAGCGATTTTTTTATTCAATGTTCATATACAAGAACCAGTAATACCTTAGAATAAATACAAACACCAGTAAAAAAAAATAAGTTTCATACCTAACTGAACTGCTCGCCGATGACTTAAAATGCATGTAGTTGTATAATTTACCACAATTATCTGGGCATACATTACATAGATAAATCTGTGCGCAATCATATTTCAAAACTGCGACAGTTTGGCATTTAGAATGGTATCATTATAATAGAAATAGATTTTCTGTTGTTCAGTCTTTTCTTGCTGCATCTATATGACTATATAATCAGAAATAAGTTTATTTTACATATTTTGCCCCAAGATATATTTGCGTATCTGGAAAAAGTCTTTAATTTGACAGGTTAATTAATTAATTTATTCTATTTTTGAAAAGTAAATAGAATTAATTATATCCAACCTTTCTATTTATATCCTTGATTTTATGCTATTAGACTTTGTCAATTATTTATATGTTTCTGTCCTAGCATTTCTTTTACAACAATTTTTAAGAACCAGTGCTGTGATCATTTGTTATGAAGAACCTCTAAAATGCAAGTTGTTTTGGTCTGAATGCTTTACTTTGATCAGCTGCTGAATTGCTATTTGATTGGCACCGTGATTCTTATGTGACTGATTGTAAAATGAGAAAAAATGTGACCATTAAACTAAACGGCGCGGGCGCTCTATTTTTACTCAGTAAGTATCTCAAATATTTTTTGCTCATCTTCATCATCACTAGCTCTTATTGTTCACTAGTGAACTAAAGTCACGATTTTGACATCGAATAGCCGCGATTCTTGTTAGTCCAGTAATTTAAGATACAAGTCTTATAAATTGGAAAAGATAGAATGCAGAGTAATTAAAAGGGCAATTATAAATAAGTGTCATATACGGAAAGGTTACGAACTGATAAGTGTGAACTCGAACTATAATTAATTAACCGTAAAACTGTCCATCAGAATTAATAATTGAGTGACTTTATAAGCTATATAATTCGCCACATTTTTTTATTGAACTGTCTTATATCTACAAATATTGATTTTGTTCACTATCCACGATATCTCAACTGACAGTCGTATATTTAAATTGTATTTGTTTCCATGTTCCATATTTGTAATACCAATATATTATTCACGATTTCACTAATATTGCATATATGTATATAAATTCGATAAGGCACAGGCTATAGTTGTAGTATGTTAATATAGGCTATAGATGTAGTATAGTTAATAGGTATTGTAATAAAATGATATGTCTTTTCTTTTCGACCATATTTGCAAAATTATACCTTCTCTAAAAACGCGAAGGCGAACTCACCAAATTATTAAATTGTCGCATAGTTAAGGCTTCCTTCTTAGCTTATCCTTGAAACCGCTCGCAAGGGTATATAACAATCTAACTAATAAAAAGTAGGTTGCGACACAGCATTAAAAATTGCAACAAGAATACAGCACTATAACCATCGACCTACTTTACTTGGTCGATGCTATATTAATACATCTGCTGATATATTATGGATTTTAAACAGAGATACAATTACTGCAACCTATGCAGGTTTATTGTAGCCTTCCGAACCATGCTTAGAGGACCTCATCTAGTCTGGTCTTCCTAATCAGACTCCACAAATAGAGTACGGGCTCCTCCATATACCTTGTAGGTCCGGGTTTGGTCTCTCCTAGTCTTGCATATCTAAGCCTGCAGAGAGCCCCACACTCGCGCCACACGTGTTTTGGAGTTTCCTCCTCCTCCTTACAGAGCCTGCAACGGCTATTATTTGCCAGGCCGATCTTTTCCATGTGTGTGTTCATTCTACAGTGCCCCGTCAGCTGACCCACTAAAATTCTTATCGTCTTGCGACTCCTCTTAAGTAGATCCGCCGTGAACTTTGGGGATCCTTGTTTTATGAACTGTTTGGCCTGTAGTCGCATCGGTTTTTGTAACCACCAGTTTAGAGATTGTTTATCTATACAGCTTTTAACTGCTGTTTTGAAGACTCTTCCTGCTATACCGTAATAGGGCTCAAGTTCTAACGTAACCTTACTTGCGCCCCGTTTTGCAAGTTTGTCGGCTTCTTCGGTGCCTTGATGACCTTCATGTCTCGGAACTCACGCAATGGTGAGCTTATTGTTACGACCGACCTCTTCAAGGGCACTTATGCAATCTTTAACTAGTCTAGAGCTGACCTTGTGTGATTAACTGCTTTTAAGGCTGCCTGACTGTCAGAGTATATGACTAATCTCCTTTTTCTAATGTTGAATGTTTCTATCTCCATGGCGCAATGTTGAATTGCCGCGACCTCTGCTTGATAACATAATACGAAAAATGTATTTGGTGGAAGTTAATATTTGTAAAGGTATAATATAAATCCTATAGTGAAGCACAAATACAAGTGGAAAATATAACACCTCAGAAATTTATAGTAAACAAGGGATTGATGATCATGATGATGTTGCTGATGATCAAGCCATCATTAGGCAGGATTTCGACGGCATTAAATATAATCGGAAAATATCGTCAATGCGGTCCGAAAGACACAATTAAGAAGAGCCAGAAACATGTGTATAGGGATTTTATGACGGGTTTTTTTGAGTTGATAGTTGCTGACCCTTATTACCATACAATTTTTTCTGTGTGGCAGGGTTGAGTTTATCTTTGGTCCAGCTCTTTTCCCTGAGCTTCTGAAAGCCTTTTAATCAGCAAGTCTAATTCCAAGGAGACTGGGTCGCAGAAATCTTAATTCCAATCGTCGAAGATGTGCAGATGTAGCTACCCTTCTACGGGTTACATGTCAATATTCACATTGCCTTGTTTTTCCAACTGGCTCATCGTCCGATTACATTTGCTTTTACTGTCTTTGTGTCTTTTTCCTGACAAAGATAGGCCATTTCATTTTCTAAAGGTTTATCCCTTAAGTATAATACGTCTTAAACTATTGAAACATGTCCCTTTTGTAACTGTTATCGCCCATCAAGGTCACAATTAATGTTCGAAGCGTATCTAATTAAGCGTGATCCTTAAAGCCATTAAACCAGTTCGTCTTCACGGCCCCATTTTCGGCTCGAAACTAATTAAAAATCAGGCATTTCTGGCAATCCAAATGAAGTTAAGGAGTTTCATTTTTAAGAACAAAAGTTTCGGAAGTCACGTTCTAAAACGCTTATCAAGATGCCAGTAGCAGCATTGAGATGCGTGGCAAGAATCACGGATATAGCAAAGAAGTGCTAATGAACGATAAATCTCCTTTATTGGCAGTCGCTAGGAGTTATACCGGATAACAATGGAATTGCTTCCTAGGCTGTTGCTTCCTGATAAAAACAGATAATGATATACAATTTTAGGGAGATATATGTATAGTTAGTTGGACTGCAATATCTGTTATGTTTATTATGTCTGGACACACTATTAAATTATTTTTTTAAATGGTAATGAATGGTCCACTCTATACATACTCCAGCTCTAAATGGATCGCCCTTCGCTGATTCCAGATAAAACAGATTTGATACATTTGTGTTCAAGAGTAACCGAGAACGATGGTGAAAACTGTGATTAATGTGTAAGCCAGATAACATCGTTCAAGTATTTTACGTCTCTTTAACTCATTCATTCTCGAATATTGTTACGGGTAAAGATGTTAGCACGATATGTCAAAAATCGGAAAAAAGTAAAATTAATATCTCATTAAAGTAAAAATTAAGGAGGCAAAAATAATATAGAAGAAATATTGGAATAATTACTTAAAAGCTATAGTGATATTCGAGACGAACCATAGTCATCTGAAGGTAAATTTGAATGACAGATAAGGAGCGGAACACATAGGGAGAATAAAGGAAGATAAATAAGAATGAGGGAAGAAATCTTCAATGGCATGTTAGACGGGAATAATTTAGCAAAAAAACTGACTCAGGATGTAAAGCGATGATATAGAGGAACTAGAACAAAATTATGATAGAAGAAGGTATTGAAAAAGCGGGAACATACATGGGCGATATCAGTAGAATGTTGAATAGTAAATACGGCAATATTATTGTGGGCAAGAAAGAAGAAATGAGTACCCGGAGCGACAATAAATGAAATCATGTGGACAATGTCAAGGCTCAAATATGACAAATCTTCTCGACTACCCGATGTTCAATTGAATTGCTTCAGTTATTTGACGCAGCTTCATGAGTTCCGTCCTAAAACCTTTGCAAAGCATAATCCAACAGAAATTATTTCAAATTATGTTAAAAATTTACTTTCATATGGCTATAGTTACCAAGTTACTTTAAAGAGAAGCTAAGATGTCGATTATGATATCTTTGCTTTCTTCATGAACTGTCCAAAACGTTTCGTGAGATACCACAAACTTATGGAGATACTGAAAGATATAGGGCTGGATACCCAAGATATGAGAATTATCAATAACCTATACTGGAACTAAACATCTTTCATACGCATTCAACGAGAACGCTGTTTAATACATTCTTAGGGTATTAAAATGAATAGAAAGTGTATAAACAAAATGGTTAGAAAGTATATAAGCAATACATATCGAAAGGCTGTAGGAACTAGTAGCCAGATTAATGAAAGCTAATCAGAGACAAGAACTTGATTGCTCCCATCATAACTAATGCAAAATGTGTGTTAATCTCAAGCTTCCTGGTCGACTTTTAGTGAGTATTTGGACAATATAAATGGTGGAAGCATTTGCTTATATGGAAATAGGAATTAGAAGAAAAGATGAGTTCACTCATTAGAAAGCACAATTTATCCTTGTCAACAAGGACTGATTTGACTCCCGATGATGCTAACATGGTTAGCAAAACATGCGTCGAGGACAAAAATTCTGTTTCGGTATTAAAACTGTGCTGTAGTGTAAAACCAAAATCGGAATTTTGAGCATATTGAGCTAGCTATTAAGCTCACAGCACTGAACTAGTTGGATAGACAGTATCATCAATCAGGCTGAGAAGAAGCGCGGCGACCC
Organism: Pissodes strobi; assembly: GCA_016904865.1. Taxonomy (NCBI): domain Eukaryota; kingdom Metazoa; phylum Arthropoda; class Insecta; order Coleoptera; family Curculionidae; genus Pissodes; species Pissodes strobi. The sequence goes on along the minus strand of MU183856.1, from coordinate 146,633 downwards.
TAACCCCACTTTAATTTCAAATCAAAATATTCAAAACAACATTGAAAAAATTTGAAATGCCGATCCAGCTTATCCTACTGAAAATAGCGTTACCACCGCCGCTGAAGCTCCAAATCTTCAGCCCTTGAAGCATAGGGCTGAGGATGAAATTGTTGAGGTCTTTGCTACTGATGCAACACAAAATGGGGACAAGTATAGTGAAGAGTGGAAAGTTGTGGAAAACAAAAAGAAAAAGAAACAAGAAAAGCAAATCCAATCAAAGCGACCTGCACCACTACGGGGAACTAATGAAAGTTCAGGTACCCTCAAAGCGGCTCAAACGATGGCTTTTTCGACACAGAAGAAAATGTAATTGAACACTTAAAGTCAAACAACTTGGATATGCACTGTAAGTGTGAAAAGATAAGAACTAAAAGGTCAAACTATTGTAGTTCTTTTAAGCTTGCTGTGCCTGCAATGCAAAGATCAAAATACCTTTGCTCAAGCCTCTGGCCGCAGAGCTCCATAATCAACCATTTTTTGAACTTAAAGAGCCAAGGGAAGGTGACTCAAACATCCCAATCAACCAGAACTCAACACTAAAAATTTTCCACGCTAATGTCTGTTCTCTTTGAAATAAGGTCACAGAACTGGAAGCTTTCACTTTAACTAACAATGTTGATGTTTTATGCATAACGGAACACTGGCTTACTAATGAGGAAATTCCTTACATAGTGTTACCGGGGTACAAACTGGCTGGCTACTCTACAAGGACCAAATCCATGGGGGGAGGAACGGCAATTTTCGTAAGAGACCATTTTAATTTTAAGACAATTTTTAATTCTCTAGATTTTGATATTAGTAATAAGTTTTATATTGAAAAATGTTTTGAATATTGTTCAGTTTCTTTGGAAGAGTTCAAACTTAATATTATCACTATATATCGTTGCCCATCTGGAGGTTTTGACACATTTGTGACCTCATTGGAGGGACTGCTTACCAGTTTGGCATGGGGTCATAAAGTTGTTCTTGCTGGCGACTTCAATATAAATTTTTGTTTGGCATCACCTAGCGCGGCAAAAGCTCTGGAAGTGATTAATTGTTTCAATCTCAAACAGACAATTTTCATGCCCACACGGTACAATAATTGCCTTGATAATTTTTTCATGGATCCAGATTTGGATGTCTGCACTTCAGAGGTTGTCGAGCTGGGTTTTTCTGATCATAGGGGCCAGTCAGTTGAATTCAGCTGCTCCATGAACTGCAGCAGGGTCACCAAAAGTATTATGACACACAGGCCCATAACACAGAATGGGTTAAATATCTTTTATCAAAAAATAGCTGCATGTGACTGGCAGTTTGTGGTAGCTGATAATATTAGTGTAGAAGCAAAATTTTCAACTTTTCAGGATGTGTTGCAGCGGAATTTCATTGAATAACTTCCGAAAAAAAAGTACATTGTTCGTTCTGGCCAACTAGAAAAACGAAGCTGGTTTACAAAGGAATTGAGGGAAATGCGGGAACAACTCGGTTTTCTGGGGGACTTGGCAAGACTCTACAGATATCCAGGTATTCTGGGCGCTTGTAAGAACATGAAACGTAAATATAAATTGGCAATACGCAGTGCAAAAATAAAAAATAATGACAATGTTATACAAAATTCCAGCAATCCAGTAAAAGCTATGTGGGATATCATAAATCTTCATAGATGTCAATCTAAAAAGCAGTCACCAAATCACATTTCACCTGCTGTTTTTAATAATTTTTTTTAGCAGCATTACTCAGAAAGTTAACGAGAAACTACCTTTAATTGATGGGGATCCTTTATACAAAATGACAAACTTTACATCTAGAAACCAGTTTACCTTTTCTGAAATATCATATATCCAAGTTCGTGATATCATAGATAGCTTAAAAAATAAAAATAGTAAGGACATATTTGATTTAAATACTAAAATTTTAAAGTCAATAAGAAATCTCATTATTAGTCCTTTAACTAAACTGATCAATTTATGTATAAGAGAAAATGTATTTCTCTCAATACTCAAAAAGGCTGTGGTAGCTCCTATTTTTAAGAAGGGAGATCCTGCTGAACCAGAAAATTATAGACCTATTTTTTTACTGCCAATCCTATCAAAAATATTTGAGAAGGCTATTTGCATACAAACAGTCCAATGAAAATAATAATTATTTTTTCTCAGGTCAGTTTGGCTTCAGGTCCAATCAAAGTACGGTGCTGGGCATTCTGGATCTGGTGTCTTCTATCCTGGAATCTTTTCACACTCTTCAGCATAGTGCTGTTCTCCTGTGCGATTTAAGTAAAGCCTTCGACTGTGTCGACCATGGGATTCTCCTTCGTAAGCTGGGAGGATATTGCATCTCAGTTAATAGTACTCAACTCATTAAATCATGCCTTATGGATCGCAGCCAAGTAGTCAGAGTATCGGGGGTGAAATCGGAGGAAAGTGTACTTAAATATAGGAGTACCACAGGGATCCGTTCTTGGACCTGTATTATTTTTTATATATATTAATGACCTGCCAAATGTTGCTGTGCACTTTTCGCCGATGACACCACCATCTCTGCTCGGGGAACTGATCTTCTGGCAGCGTTGGAGAGTTCTGTTGTCGCGCAGGAAAGGGCAAAAATGTGGTTTTCTTTAAACAAATTGCTTTTAAATGATACCAAAACACGACGAATGATTTTCTCATTGAGACATATACAGGGCATGAGTGACAGTATGGAGAGTGTGAAGTTCTTGGGAGTACTACTGGACTCTAAACTTCAGTGGGGTCCCCATGTTGATAATCTCAGCACGAAGCTAGCAAAAATGATTTTTCTGTTGCGCAATCTTGCTAATAATGTTTCTTTTGGAGTCTTAAAATGTGCATATTATTCCATATTTCACTCACATCTTTCATATGCTGTTCTTGCGTGGGGACATTCACCTGATGCTGCTAGGATTTTTGGCCTCCAGCGTAAGGCCATCAGAATACTGGCTGGGCTTGGGTTTAGGGATTGATGTAGGCATGCGTTTATCTCACTGGGGGTTCTTACCTTTCCATCGCAATATATACTGGAAAATCTTCTCTTTGCAAAAAATAATGAACTAGTATTTGAAACCCATGCGAATATGCATGACTATGATACCAGACATAGGCAACATATGGTGGTTCCCTATTGGAGGCTGCGAAGGTGTCAAAATGGGCCAAATTATTGGGCCATTAAACTATTTAATACTCTTCCAGAGGAAATTAAGCAGCTACCATATAATGGTTTTAGGAATAAGATTAGGGACATACTGACAAAACAGTCGATTTACTCTTTGGATGAGTTTTTAAAATTTAGATTTTAAAAAATAAATTCTGTGTGATGTTTGAAAATGTAACGTTTGTTTTTCTTTTTTTTTATAATTGTGTATTATATAGTAGGTAGATATGTTTTTAAATTTTATCCGGAATTTGACATGCCTATACATTTTAATTTTAACTTTTATTACCCATTTTCTCTGACGTGTGTAAACAAATTTTTTTTTGTAATGACATGAATAAATTGAGTTTGAGTTTGAGGCTGCTCTAAAGAAATCGGCAAAGAAGAAGCTCAGTTGGCAAAAGTAAAATGCGTAAGTTTGAATCCACCAAGCATACTATGAGATTTAGCGGGCGATATTGTATGGTCTTTACTACAGCTACGTTTACAGCGATAGGTGGACAGAAATAAAAATCTTTCTGAAGGACGAGAATGTTGTGACTAATGAACTAAGAACTGAAACATTGTAATTGTATCTGAATATTATATCGGATTTTCTCTATGTATCCGTTAAATTGTGGTATCGATTATCACAACCTTACTACTACGAGTGGATTTCAGTACTCCGACCCGTTTGACAGGGAGCGTCTTCCGTTGATGCGCGTGAAAATAGGATATATCGAAGGAAGTTAAAATTGACGCTCTCTTCTCGTTTGGACTTCCCTCCGAGAAGGTGCCTTGTGGCAACTAAGCTTAAAACTGCTGGTTGATGATTGCCACATAGCATTTTTTTTAAATTACAAAACGTAGTAGCGCGTATCTTTTGTTGGAGTACCGGCTCTGCTGTTGTGAAACACCGTGTAAAAAGCGGTGTGAATAACCCTTTCATTTTAAAAGTGTCTTTCCGAGGGACCAAGGCCCGTTTGTTCCGGGAACTTTTTTTTTGAGCAGGAGCCCAGTCGTCCTATCCTAATCGGACCAGACAGAGAGTTTTGGTGATATCTTATCTTCCTGGCTTTTATATACACCTAGTTCTTCCATCTACATTGAATTGCAGTCCAATAACTTTCCATATACTGAGGACGGGAGATATCGTCGATTCCTGGTAGGATCAAATTGATTTATTAACGTGTTAGCACGGCTAGTATCTGAAATCAAGTCCTTGCCCTATCGTGCTATTATCTTAAATTTTCTTAGTGACAAGACTAAATACAATCTATCGAGAAGTATATTCCTGATATATTGCTTCAAAAGATACTGAGTTTCAGTCCTCTAAACTTATCTAGTGTTTTTAGTAAGAGGCAGTCCTTTAAAGCACTGTAATTCCTTTATCGCTCTCTTTCCTGTTACTACCTAAATTTCTGTTTTAAAATTAGGATGTTTTGAGGAATTTGGGTTAGGTTATTATATTTGGTTGTTAAACCCATGGCGGAAAATTAATTTAACTTATTTGCCATTTAAATTTTCGCCCAATATAGGTCGACTTGAGCCCAATTCTCTCCTTACATAGTGCAATTATATTCCTACTTATTTTCTTCAGTAAAATCCTTTTTAGTTTAGCATTTTTGAGATCATTTTATAGGGCTTCTATATTCCAGCTACCAAAGGAATAGGTTAAGAGTGTAATGGTGCTTAAATTCTTCTATCTATGATCGGAAGTTAACGTACGCGCAACACCTGAAAATACCACAACCAAAGCTATATGAGCTCTGTGGGCATTCAGAAGATTGGTAGGTAAGATATGGGGGCATACCGGCCACGAAAAAGATGCACAAAGTACCGAGAAGGACTTGTCTGAAAATGACTGTGGCAATGGGAATAACGCTCACTGGAGATGCTTCTTGAATTTCATCCAGTGCATTTGGAATTGGAGGCCTTATTAGCGTGATACTGGCCGAAAATCAACAATCCAGAATGGCAGAGGACGATACCTGAAGGCCATATTGAGAGAATTTTTAAAAATACATGGGATACTTCTTAAGCATGCGCTCAGACGGAAAATAACGGTTTCTCTAGGAGAGGTAAAGGTTACAAGAGCTTGCCCGCAGGTTGGAGATTCTTTCCACCCTTTGTGGTGCTTGATAGTGAACGCACTGCTCAAGAGTATGCAGTGAAAGGAAGCTTATGCACAAAGCTGTGCGAATGACCTAACCATTCTGCTAAACGGGAAAATTTGGGGAGTCATATATAACAAACTGCAGCTAAATACTATAGAAAAGCTCTGGATCAAAGAGAAGTTATCCAATCTTTTTTGCGATAGCTTTCACGCAAAAGAGGAATCTACGTACATCTGGTATGGTGGTAAAAAGCCAGGGGCGTAACGCCCCTGCAGCAATGGAGATGCGTCTTGAATTTCATCCAGTTTATTTGGAATTAAAGGCCTTATTGGTTTTGATTTGATTTGATTTTGATTTTATTATTGGTAATTTTACAAAAAAAAATGCTTTTACAAGTCATCAAAAATATATACATAGATATCAAATGTCAAAAACACTACTGACTAAAAATATTCTAAAATACATTACGAATGTCAATGAACAGTTGATTAAAAAGGGTACCTACCTAACAGACACAGTAACATAAAAATAAATACTAGCTATTGAAACATACAAAATGGACATGCTGGGCACAAATATTTACATAAGTTAAAAAATAACATGAATACACATAAGTTAAAATTGGGCAACAGTATCTATCACAATTAAAGGTTAAAATCACTTAGCAAGAATTCCTGAAACGTCTAAAAAGAATGCCAAACAAGATATTGTTTAATAGTTCTGTTAAAATCCCTATCATCCAAGTTATTAATGTTGGGGGGGGGGGGGGGGGGGTTTTGGTTAAAGCATTAAAGAATTTAATTCCTTAGTGATCAGAGTCAGAAAACAAGCTTTGAGACTGTGGCAGAGCTCCAATAACTTCACTGGCAATATTGACAAAAAAGTCATTGAAAGTGTGGGCATCAAGGCTAGCCCCGTCTGTGACAAATGCATTATTATTAGACTGTGATTTTATAATACTCCACATAGCCATTGTTTTGTTGGGTGCACTACTTATAAACCTATCATGTGCAGCCTTCTTTTTGTTGGTGATTTCCGCTCGGTATTGCTTTTTATAATCCGTGATCATGAATTTAGGTACCACAATAGGACTATGGTTATTGATGACACACAAAGTACGAAGCCTTTCTCTCATCTCCTCAAGATCATTGTCGAACCATTCTATTTTCTTCCGGGAAGGACCTTCCAAAACCAAACGAGTTTGCCGTGATAGAGGCTGAAAATCAATATACCAAAATAACAGACGAGGAAACCTGAAAAACCTACTGAGATAATTCTTAAACATACTTGGAATACTTCTTAAACATACACTCAGGCACAAAAAGGATCACATTTGCCTTTAATATAACTTTCAGAATTTTATTTCCAGAAAGTAGATGATCAAGAATCAAACGTATTTTCACCGATATCAATTACTTCTTTGAAAACTTCTGAATTCTGCTTTGTATTTCATTACTTCGAATAAATAATTGGTACATTTCCAGAAATATTATATTGATTCATATCAACGTTTCATCGTGCTTCTGACTTATTTTGAAAGGCAGTTCTGAATTCAGATCTATTAATAATGTTATGTTGCGGGAGATATGTCCTATATTTCTGGGTTTTGCCGACTCATTAACAAAAGGGATTTCTTGATACAAAAACATATTTCGAGTTTAATGACTGAAACGCGTTTGTTATGTACACATATGGTATTCTGTTTTCTCGTCAGTTCATCAAGCAGAAACTAAGATACAGCGAGTTAACGACTTTGTATAGTTTATCAAAGATATGTTAAGTACATACTTTTTTTATTTATTTATTTTATTTAAAAAAAAATGCCAATACTTATTTCAGTTTCAGAATACTTGAGATTAGCCCAATAAGAACGTAAGAATGCTTGAATCTTATGACATTTATGAACATAAGTTAGCTAGGTCTCAAAATTGTTTAGATGATATTAACAACTTAGATCTTGATGTATTTTATGTGCTAATAAATGTAGCGCAATTGAGCGATATTTAAAAATTTTCCACAATAATTGCATATTACATACAAGCCGACCAATAATATTAGTTATTGAATTATCTCTTCCCAATTATATCTCATCTTCTTAAGTCGTGCAGTAATAAAGTTATTAGTTTCGCTGAGTGAAGTCCCTATTAGCATTCAATGCAGTTCTGAGTTAAAGAAACCAGCATTCATTTATGAATGACTGCATTTATAGTCAACAAATAAATTACTTAAAGTAGCCAATAAACCATCTAAGAGTTAAATGAGTTATAAAAGTTCGCCAATAAAAATTACCGGCATGGCCATAACGAGGGCAACGTTTCAAGCAGAAAAATTCCATTTCCTTTCCGAAACTAATTAAAAGTACGACTCTTTTAAACAATCAAAATAAAATTAACCGGGCAGAATCTCGGGGACAATTTGCCAAAGTCACGTCTCGCAGCATTTCACAGGGAGCCTCAGGGCGTATTAAAATGCGTAACAAAAGCATAGATACCGAAAAGAAGTGTTGGAAAAGGGAAATTGCCTTCCTTTCAGAGACGTGCTACTTCCGCATAAATTGCTTTATTAGTAACAATGCTGAATATGTCTTTATGTATTTTGAATACTTCCATTTGGTACTTACTTCCTAGTTTAAAGTTGGTCCTCTATTTGATGTACCTATTGCAAATTAAGGAATCAATGTTCAGCTTTTGCCATGAGTTGGCAGCGAGCATCAAGGCAATGATCATTTGTGATTAAGATATAGATATTATGTATAGGACTATTATTATTCATACTCAGTTCTAATGGGCGAGGGTCACTGATTTTTGGTGAAATTGTTCTAGCATCGGTATCGCGCTAAAGTCAAAAAATGCTAATCACCAAGCGATGATTTATTAGTTAAATTTAATTTTAGGAAAACAATGATGGCTAATTTATTTTTCCTCTGGTGTTAGTTTGGGATATATATTAACTAGACGCCTCTAAATAACCCAGATATATGATCCACCCAGTGGAAAATCAATCAGAAAACTCTCATATTATAATGAGTGAGTCTGGCACCAAAACTAATGACAAACTGTTATACTTCACGTCTATCCACAGTAATTGATATCTTTGAAAATATGAACCACATGAATTTAAAACTGTGGGCTTTTTAAATTCTTCTTCATTTTCTTCCTGGAAATAGAATTGTGGAAATTTTGTTGAAGTCAAAGGAGATCCTTTTTCTGTCTGAGTGCATGCTTAAAGAGTATTCCATGCATTTTTAAGAATTCTATCAATAAGTTCTTCAGATGTATCAGATCGGTTACATGAAAACTCCTGAAACAAAGAAGCATGGGCCTGAAATTTGCCCGAATACAGCGAGATGAACAGACTAATTCGAAAGAAGCATAGGGTGAAATAGAAAACAGTAAAAATAGTAGAGTCCAAAATCATCGAAGGGGATCTAAAAAACAGCAGTTATAGAAATAATAGAAACTTCTATTTCTCTGTTAATCCGTAGAATACAAACAGCAGGAGGAGAGGTTGAAATGCACGCTTAGAAAAAATTCTCGATATTGTCCTTGAAGAACTTGAACATCTTTCTCAAATGAAAAATGGCCAAACTTTCAGATAGGACGGCTTGTCGTCTGAAATGTTGAAACTTGGTGGTTATATAACATTAGATACTACAAGAATATTGCTAAACAAATGTACAAAAGAAAGCAAAGTTCTAGAATCACGGCATAATATTGAGGTTATATGTAAAAAGGAGACAAATTAGAAATAGATAACTTGGCAATAAGAAGTTTCCTCTCACTCACATGTTAACTATTTACTTCTTCCTCTTAACCAATAAATTAATGAACAAATTTGATAATCATCAGCCTGTTGATCATGCTGGAAAAGCTAGAAAAGTATAGAAATCTCCAAATAGAGAAGTGCAATAGATTGAATATCTCAGTTTTGTAGACTTCATCAATGCTCTTAATTCCATAGAATTTTGCGCAATCATCGATCTTATGAATGAACCTACTAGAACTGATTTACGATGACGCTAACCATCAAGCCAAGCCTGAAGAGGACATAAGAATACCCGTAAATAAAGGCACAATATAGAATGACACAATTTGATCTAAATAGAGGATGAATTCATGTGACGGGATTGGGACACACTGCGAATGGGACATCTAGGTCCATCATGACCGTCATTTGGTCACTTGGTTTGCTGACATTTACCAGTTTTTTTTCTTCAAATATGCAAAATTGGTTTGCGTTTTAAATAGTTCTGGCATTCCAATAAACCTTATATAGTGAGTACTCAATAACTGAATACTCCCAGTAATGACGTACGGGAAGAGACAATGTCACAATCAATCAAGCTCAGAACAACCGAAAGAGCAAATGAATGCCTTATGTTGGGAATAAGCTTTTGATATTGTATTCATAATGAAGAAATTAGAAGAAATTGAAAAGTAAGTCCTAAAGATGAGTGCAATAAAGTCCAAGATGTACAAAATGAACAGAAGAGGAATAGTCTGATGCTCCCAGTAATGATGCACGGTAACAGATAATGTCACAATCAGAGCTAAAACAACCGAAAGGGCAAATGAATGCGTATTGTTGGGAATAAGCTTTTGATATCGTATTTATAATTAAGAAATTAGAAGAAATTCAAAAGTTGACGAATAATTGCCTAGTCAAAGTGGAGCTAGGTCCTAAGGGATAGTGCAATATAGTCCAAGATGCGCAAAAAGGTCAGAAGAATAACAGAAATGTGCTGGATAACAGGAGACTAGGAAGAAACTGGTAGCAAATTGTGCAGAATCAGACTGAATGGAAGATACAAGGGAAGGACTATGTTCAGGATTGAATTGGTAAAGATAAATATGTTCTGGTATGATTCTGGATTAAATTCTTAAGCCAATCACATTCACAATATTTGGCCTGGAAAGAAACAAAATGGGAAATTTTCATTGATCGATTACGGGTCCTGTAAGGTTCAACTATCTTCAATGGGTTTCATATTACTACTAACTTCAGCATTGTGGCACAACTACGAATTTGATTCATTTATATTGACCCACCAGTTTAAGCCACTCTAAGGTTTCGGGATCCCAGACAAAGGAAACACAGATTAATTGGTAGGGCAGTTATCTGCTAAAATTGTAGGTCTCAAACTTTTAACAGGATCTTGCAGGTCTTAAGTGATAAGATGGTTACATGAAGAATAAGTATCACTTTGGGAAAGTACGGCAGATCAAATGTTCTCAAAAATATATAGAATGAAGCCATTGAATGCGCCCTATTTCTTTTAAATGGGCATTGCCTTCTTCATTCAGCAAAACGTGATGTTAGATAGGGCAACTTCCTGAAGTTGCTACAATGAATTCTACCGCATGAAAAGCTTGTTTAGAAGATACCTGCTTGCTCGAATACCGGTCTTAACTGAAGAAGTATAATAGATCATAGATCACACAATTCAATGCAAATTGAATTAGTATATTTGATCACTGCTAAAATCAACTAACAAGCCATACAACCATTGATCGGTAAATGCTGAAATAAACCTGAAAATGTAAATCTCTTCTTGATGCAGATACGTGTTCCCCTGTGATTTAGAGAGCGCCAAAAACTTGTTAATAGTTCGGGTTAATTAAGATTTTTGAAAATTCCATAACATTAAAATTATTTCATACCCATTTTTAAAAAATGAAGAAAATGAGAAGAATAGTTGTTCATAAATAGAATATCGTATAGAGTGTCCAAGGACTGAATATTCCACTGCCTGCAAACGAAAAGGAGAGTAAAAATTCAAAAATTGTTGTTGCTGCAAAGAAAAGCATGCAATGAAGCGTTACACCAACATGACAGGGTACTAATTGCGTTGAACCATATTTATCAAGGATAGTAACAACGTGGTATTCAGTCATAAAATATCGTTTAATCATAACATATTGGCGATCTAAGGAATTATAGTCAGAGAAATACCCGATGTGATAAGAATTACATCTTCAAAGTAAATAAGGTGGGACGAGTGTATACATAAGCATATCCGCTTATAATGTGGGTCTAATTAATAAAATTTTTGGCTGATTCAATGCTACAAAAAGTAATTTTATCATTTGCAGCATCACTATTCCTAAATGATTATTTTGTGATTTTCGAAAATAATAATATTTTTGAAAATTGAGGAACGAACCAGCCGGCCAATCAGGCATAGAAAACATTTTTAGTTTAGTGCAGCTAAATGAGAAAAGTGGCATTAAATTAGTGATTTATTATTTTATTTGTGGGTCTAACTAGAGCACAGACCCTATATAAAAACTTTGACAAGTACTAGAGAAATCCCCGATTAAAAATACAGACCTAACATCAATTGAGCCACTTTTTGATCAAGGTGCATGCCGAATCTAGATCGGGAACTACTCGGCGGAAAGCTTTAGATTAGAAAGAATCTACTACAGGGTACTGCCTGTCCCCAACCCGACTTAAAATATACATCAACGAGACCCTGAGAATATAGAGATAAGCATGTAGCGGAATGGGAAAAAGCTACTCACCATTTTCGGATGATTAAGTATTTGTGGGGCAATATAAAGAACACCAGGAATGTATGAAGACGGTATAAGCCTAAGACTAAATACATGTGCGTCGGTGGAGAAGCACAGGAACGGGCCACGGACGATACTGAATATTTTGGCGTCAAGTGAAGATTGGATAGGGAGAAGGAAAAAGCTTCATGTTGGTTATTGATGATATTTATGTCTCAATTTAGCACCCTGATCAAGTTATATCTTCAAGGAAAAAAAACGTCGCCATTTAAATCTGTTTACGAAACCTGGCAGACTAATAAAATCTAAAAAATAGATTTTTTAGACTCGCCGGAAATGAACAGAAAACTGTAAACCAAGGACGCACGGAAAACAATTCTTGAAGAAATAGAGCAAGGCCAGCTGATACGGTACGGTCACGTAGGATGAATGGACGAAAGAGCGACTCTCTGAACAAAATATGGAATTGACACCGCCAAAAAAGAGAAAAAGAGAAAAATCAAAAGTAACCTGGACCTGTGATTTACTGGATCTAAAGCCTAGCTCCAAGTATAAGGTTCTGAATTTATCGCGTAAACGCTCGCCATAGGCATATGCAATAACTGAAAAATCTAATTCACATGACAAAAGTGTAGCTGTATCAAATATACCCATACATCTAGATCTAAGTTTGCGAATTCATTGTAGTGTTTTTCGACGTAACAAAGAATGTTTCCACAAAATAGTTAAAATTCCCCAGATTATTTTTTATTTTCACATAAATTGCTTTTTGACGTGGCAAAATTTCTCCCGACTTTACATCTTAATTAACATTCGGTGGCAAGCTGTAGCAAATTTAATGAGTTTACAAGCATAAAGGTCTTTATTTTTGCGAAATTAGTCTTAAAAAAATTGGCTTTTGCTGAATATAAAGGGTTTAATCAAGAAAACTTTTCATTTGTCGCTGATTAGTCGCCTAGGGGCTTATTAAGAGAATAATACAGGTAATGGGCATGAAGAAAGTTTTATAATAATAATTCCCGATTTACGATTACACAAAAATATCATCAATAACCAACATGAAGCTTAAAAAATATTATTTATTAGTTGTCAATCAGGAAAAAACGGATATATAATTTGGGCCACATCAGTATAGCTTTCCATAGCATGGGACATATTTATCTTCCATCGTCTTTTTTCTCTAAATCAAATACAAACACAAATTGTTGCGCAGCCCCTTTTGTTTTATCCGTTTTATCATAAAAACGGGATTGAGGTTAGCACGATATATTGCGGGCAAAAATAGAAAGGGAAATATAAAAACACAATTTCAAGCCATCGATATTTGCAACGGATATTCAACGAAAATGACAAAATTTATTACTGACTAGTAATTTTTTCGTTGCCTGACCGGAGATGGAAATGCTGAAAGAAGCATACCTATATAATGCAAAGGCTTTAGAACATTTAGATATTTGTTCCCTGTCATCTGGCCAAGGGCATCATTGCTGCTAGTCTTACTAATTTCTTTAGATGTCGTATTTCTGTTTCAAATGATCGTTATCGAGAATTCATAAATCAAATCTAAATTTTATACTGATTTTTAACGATTTGACTTTTAAGAGGTTTTAAAGGGAGTTGTTGACAAAACTTTTTTATAATAAATGAATGCATAGCACCTCATCAGTGCATGGAAAACGGCTTATATTTTATCAGTTCTCAAAATTTTCAATGCCTCAGATAGATCTTATCTTAGACCAATTAGTACTCCACAACAATGCTGAAAATGTTTGGTAATATAATTGCGGTTCAATTAAATGAATTCTTACTAATTAATAATACTCCACCTGTTACTCAAGTACAACAATGGCTATGGTTTCGATTACGGACACAGCAATGTATCCGACACTGCATCTCAAATGCTTATGGCCTTTTCCTTATTCTTCGCTATTTTGGTCAAATTTTGCAACAACTCTCGACTTATTTTCTTACAAGGTAGATAGAGTTTTCAATTTATTCCTTAATTCAGTTAGCCCTTAACCACCCGGGTCCGGTCAAGGTGACCGCAACGTGTTCCCAAAATCATTGTATCTTCGCAGTGTTATCCCCACCAACATTATGCATCTAGCTAATCCTTTAATTTACTTAAGTGACAGGTAGGTTAGTACATTTTTGTCGATAGCATTTGGCGCACGTGTTCAATATCCCTTTATATTATTTGAGCGGTCACGGTGACCGGACCCGGGTGTTTGTGAAATGTCTGATGAGGCAACGCCGTCGCGGTTAGTGTGTTATATGGATAGAAATTTTGAAGGAACTGTTCTAAAATGGTACGAAGATGATGAAGGGAGTGATGTGGACCAAAGTTGTGCTGAAGAAAGCGAGCATGACTCATTCTCAGAGTGTTCAGATAGGGAAGATAGTGATAGTGGCGAAATAAGTAGAGACGATACACAAAATATTTTTATTATAATACTATGATATCCTTGTGGCATCGAAAACATATAATTTATTTTTTATTATTTGTATAAGATAATAATTAATTATAGCATACATCTAAATATAAGTTTGTAGTCAGTATATCGAGAAAATTTTAACTCCTATATATAAATGTTGCATTTTTTAGAAGTTATGATAATATGTTGTTTTTTTTATTGTAGTATTATTGGATCCTTGTAGTATCGAAAAAATATACTTAGTGTTTATTCTTAGTATAAGATAATAATTATAACAAAAAACATCTAAAGAGCCTCAAAATGGGACATTTTGTATAGCTAAAAGACTAATGTTCCTGTTTCGAGTTAAAAACTTTAAAGACTGTCATTTGTAGTTTTACTGTGCACTAATATTTCTAACAAACATATATATGTCACTATACAGACTTCGAATGCGATTGTTTACGAAAAAAACAGTGTAGAAAGCAGCGGTCACTGTGACCGGTGCCGGGGATTTATGTCACTACATTGAGACCCGGGCGGTTAAGGGTTAAATAAACTTCCACCCTTGAACAGTTTACTCGATAACTGACATTATGCTCCAACAGAGAGATCGATAATTTTTTGCCCCACTACCATTACTTATTAGATTATATAGACCAATTTAATACGGGCCCATCATAATTTATTATTACTGTTAAATAATTTTTGTAACTAAATATAGGACCGGACGGAATACCTGCCATCGTGCTAAAGAACTGCGCCAACGAACTAACACCTGTTTTTTCCAGGCTTTTTTCTCTTTCTTACAGAAAAGGGATTTACCCATCCTCTTGGAAAGTCGCTCGAGTGCAACCTGTTCCAAAAAAAGGCAAGAAAACCACGCCCTCAAACTATCGCCCGATTGCCTTGCTTCCAATAATCTCCAAAGTCATGGAACGTGTAGTCAACCAGCAACTACTCAAGTACCTCGAGAGCAACAGAATAATCAGCGATAATCAATACGGCTTTCGCAAAGAGAGATCGACAGGAGATATATTGGCCTATGTCACTCATATATGGAGTAGGGCAATTGAAAACTACGGAGAGTCTCGAGCGATTGCGTTGGATATTTCAAAGGCATTCGACAGAGTTTGGCATGACGGACTGCTCAACAAACTGCCGTCCTTGGGACTGCCCGCCTCTCTCTGCAGCTGGCTGGCCAGTTTCCTTAGGAACCGATCCCTGCATGTTGCGGTCGATGGACACATCTCGGACACATTTACCATCAACGCGGGCGTGCCTCAGGGCGCAATACTTTCACCAACTCTGTTCCTCATCTATATTAATGACCTGCTGATCGAAACGAATAATCCTGTTTACAGTTTTGCAGATGACAGTACCCTTGTCTCCCACTTTAGATCAGAAAAACCCTTACCAGCGACTGAGACTCATCACCGCAGACAGGAGCAGATTACAGCAATTAATCAAGACCTGGAGAAGGTTCAAACTTGGGGCGACCGAAATTTGGTCCAGTTCAATGCAGCGAAGACCCAAGCAGCAACGTTTACTAAGAGGGCCAATACAGCGGGCCCTGACATCATTATGGCAGGATCGACCATTCCTTCATCCTCGTCAATCGGGCTGCTGGGTGTCTCGGTCAACAGCAATATGTCATGGCATGACCATGTTGCTAACATCGCAAAATCAGCCTCCCAGAAGCTTGGTGCGCTATTTCGTAACAAGAAACTCTATACACCGCAGCAGTTGCTCTTGCTGTACAAAGCGCAAATAAGACCGTGCTTAGAATATTGCTCACATATCTGGGGTGCCGCACCAAAGCATACCCCAAAGCTGCTGGATTCCATTCAGAAGAGGGCTGTGCGTCTCGTCGGCGATCCGGAGTTGACCCGGAATCTGGATAGTCTGGAACATCGCAGACATGTGGCCGAGATGTCTCTGTTTTACAGATACTTTCACGGCAGATGTTCCCAGGATTTGGCCCGCATAATCCCGCCCCTGGCAACTCCTGTCAGGCAGTCCCGACAGACGGCAGGAGCGCACCAGTTCGTCGTACAACTAGAAACACCTAGAACATCGCTTTACCAGAACTCCTTTGTCTGGCGCACTGCATCACTGTGGAACTCACTTCCAGGACATCTGTTTCCCACTAATTACAACCTACAAATATTCAAGAACCGTGTCAATCAACATCTTCGCACACACACCGCTCGTCGAGCGCCATAGGATCTACCTTTAGTGTGTGTGCCACTGCCATAAAAAAAAAAAAAAAGGTAGATATGTATCTACTCTAAGAAAATTCCAACGGCCAGTAAAAATTCGTAATATTATGCGACTCTTGGAAGAAACGTTCATTAAAGATCTTTCAGAAAGTTTGTATTTCAGCCACAAAGTATTCCTACCTAATGTCGAAGCACGGCTTCACTGGGGTCAAATTGTGCAATTTATAATAAGACAAATTTGCTTCAACCCCTTGCTAATAACAAATTCTTTTATAGCACGGAACAGAATTTCGCTATATTCTCCTATTTAAATTTTCATAGATTTACATCCCAAATTGTTACATAAAGGACGAAAAAAAGCAATAACACGAATGTAATACTATACAGCAGCTGTTACCTCCTACAGTAATAGCGGCAACGAAGGCTCTGCACTGGACAAGTTAAAGCTCGTTCTAGTTAAAACTAATTTAACTCTAAAATATGCAAAAG
Source organism: Pissodes strobi (assembly GCA_016904865.1). Lineage (NCBI taxonomy): Eukaryota > Metazoa > Arthropoda > Insecta > Coleoptera > Curculionidae > Pissodes > Pissodes strobi. The sequence continues at coordinate 129,708 of MU183856.1, read as the reverse complement.
ACCTCAAATTCTCAGTACGTCATATTTGCAAGTAATATTTTAATTAATAAAGCTGCTTTAGCACAATGGGCCCTTCCAGCAAAATGTTTCAATTTAGGTGCCATCTCCACGCCTGACTCCTCGTAATGCCCGGGTATATTCCCTAAAGTTCGCCTTATGAATTTGTAATGGAGTTTTTCGGTGCGGCACTATACGAGCCAGTATTCTGGCGTTGGCCATTATCGGGAATTATTTAAAGATTTTTATAAATTAAAAATATATCCATGAAATTACTAAAAAAAAGGGTTTGAAAATAAGCCGTAAATTATGATATCCTATTCGTGGTTCTGAAGGTCCAACTCTCTACTTTTTTTTTTAATAATATGGAAAGCTTCGTTTGAAAGTTCCTTGAAAGTTAGCAAGAGTTTCTTGCAAAATTTTTTAAGGCGCTTTCGATCGGATTGTATCATAGATTTTTGGCAAAACCCTACAGGTGCTGGTTCAACAATGTCATATCTGCAACATTTATTTTACAAATTAAATATGTATTGTGAAGCGTTGTAAATGCTACCAAACCCAGTAAGATACTTTCTTCATTTTCATTGGTAGATTAATGTGGTTGTTATTCTCTTTACCTTACATTAGAACCTAACATACCTATTCGGAACTTAGAATTTATATCTTCAAATATATAACGCTAACTATTTCATACTTGTGATTATTGGAACGTACCGGTATCGACAAATACAGTTCCGGAGTGCTCGAAGCCGTACCTCCGTTTCGAACGCTCGCCTCTCTTGACGACTGTCGAAGATATTTTTGTTTGGCAATTGACGTGACCTTTTCCTATGAAGCGATAAACGCGTAAGGAAGGAAAGAAAGCTAAGCTTTAAAGTGGCGATATTATGGTTGTAACTTTTGACCATCAGGTTCATTTTTCGTATCAATTCATCCCGAGATAAATTGGTAAGCATATAGGCATTAATATTTTCTCTTATTATCGACAATTTCGTCCTGTAAATGTACTTTATGTAAAGTGAGGTTACCCTTTTAAAAAGTATGGTATAGCCCGTGTGCTTCTATGCTAGCTAGTTAAAATTATTTGTAATTTAACTAGGGTCCTTTCTCGGGGCAGAATCCTATCCTCCGCCCGGTCTTTTTTTTTGTCGGAATGATGCTGACCGCATGGTGTGACGTGCAGCTTCGCAAGAAGCAGTAAAGGGCCTTAATTGGGGCTAACCAAGTAGCCGTGTGGGTTGTGAAATAGGCTTTATAATTACCTATCGTATCTAACTTACCGATGAGTGACTTTTAATCAGTAATTACGTTTTATTGTCTCTATTACCATTTCTTATTACTACTTGATTAACTGATACAGACTACATATCGAATGCCTTCCTAACATTATTGAAATTATCTGATATTATCTGATTAACTTTTTTTTTATTACGCACATTTACCTAAATATTACGCCCTTACTGTAGGTCATATAATTACTTACCGTTTTTTTATCGAACTTACCGCTATATGACTTTAAGTCATTTATTATCCTGTATCGTATCTATTACTGTTTATTACCATAATTTGGTTTAGAAATACTTACTTTCTTCATTATCGTATCTGATATTATCTCAAATGTTTTACTAATATTATAGTAATAATCTGATTTATCCTTGTATTGCGTATACTCACTTAAATACTACCCACTTATTGTAATTTTGCTGTAAGACTAATGGCAGTTATATATCTACCACACTAGGTCCTTGTCCATAAGCAGGTTATCGAAATGAGCTCAATTCGATATCCCCCTGTAGATCTTCACTGGCTATATATTTTCTTTACAGGCTAAATCATTTGATTAACTATGTTTCTTAACTATTTATTTGTCTAATGATATTATCGCAGCTAGGAGATTGATTTGTAATTGTTTTATTTACAGGATTAGGGCGTTGTGTGATTTTCTGTTACTTAGTCAGAACTTTATAAATTCAAATTTTGGTTAGGCAGTATTGATGATTTAAAACATAAGATCAAAGGTTAATGATTTTATAATTTGGGTGAGACTTACCTTAAGGAACCTTATAATTAATTTAAGTGCCATACTATAATCTTAATTAGGTTCCCTTGTGCACGAAATATCTCAGAATATATTTAATCTCGAAATAAATAGCTTACGTAGGATGTTTGATGTTTATTTTGATATGCTGAAGGCAAGGTGAAGTTGAATTTATAGAAGTTCCTTTAATGTTTCTTATTATTTTTATGTAGGACATTTTTATACATTTTGCTACCCAAAATTCAATGCTTAAAAATAATTGATAAATTCATACCAGTGGCGCCTTCGCCTAACTGCCAACTCTACGACCCACACCTATAAATATTAACGCCGCTGCGCTGAGTGAACCAGGCATATGAACCGGTTGTTAAGCAACTAATTAATCGTGTTTCAATTCAGGTAATTTTTTAGAAGATTTTGCAAAAACCATGCTGAATGGGCACCCTTGCAAATTACTATTAAAATAACCTAAAGAAGAATAAGTCTTCATTTATTCACTCCAGTAATCGACCAAACTAAAATTGTTGACTATTACTTCTTAAAATATAATATATATATATATTATTAAGTTTTCCGAAAAAGAAATGAATACACAAATGGTGTGAAACAAGAATTTAAAAAACTCATAGCGACCTGGATGAAATTCATCGATTGATAGATAAATCAATGCATTTAAAGGAGGATAAATAAAATACAAGTTCATGTCAAAATAAGTTCGCAAATGAAGCTAGCTGTCTTTATTGTGCTTTTCCTCCTACCGAATAGGGAAACATGAGAGAAGAATCGTTGCACATGTGGTTGATTGAAGTGATTGATCATCTTTTCAATGTAATTTCATCACTTTTTGAAAATAATTGGAAAAATAGCGTTTAACCGTGTACCCAATGTATCACATCCTCGAGACGATGCAATTTAATCGTATATAGAACTGTTACTCAACTTAAGACATCATCGAGACGATGCACTTTAAATCAATTTTGGCAATATTAGAGGAATTATTTTTCATAACTTGCCTCCTGCTTTGAGATGGAATGCGAAGAGCATCATCTTTTAAATGCTGAAAATCCCATTTCCGCAACTATCCTACCGACTGCGCCATATAGATTTCGCAAAACGCATTTTGCTTCTTGAAAACATATTCCTATTTAAGATACAAGCATGAAAATAGAAAAATATTGAACAAGATACAAGTTTTATCATAATTTTTATGGGCGTGATCATAACTCCTATCGCGATAAACAAAAACACTCGGAAAACACAAGAGACAAATTGTTTCATACACCCCATTAATTGGATAGATTGAATTTTCCTCAAGAAAATCTTCCAATGCATCCAAACGAGGGTCTTAATTAAGGTTATGTAAAAACCACGGTTTCCGCAATCAATTTCCATTCGAAAATTCCAATTATCCTACCAACTGCGCCAGTTACATTTTGCAAAAGACTGCGCCTTAAAATATGTTATATATTTAAAATACAAGCATGAGAATAGAAAAATACAGAATACAATACATATCTTAATCATCTCCTGATGATGCTAACATGGTTAGTGAAACGCGCGTCGAGTGCAAAATAGTTATTTTTGTTACAAGTACCTAAAATCATATTTGTGATCTGGATAGTAAATGAGGTGATATTTCATATTAATATGAGCCAGATTAGTCTATGCAGGCCCATCATTAGGTATGTCGAAAAGCCGACAGGGCTCAACACACCTTATTCAATTTGAGGGAAAAAAATGTGAAAGAAGATCCTATAAAGACTGAAACCAATTGATCTGATTCGTTCAAAGAAAATGCCATTGCTTTTAAAGATTCCAAAAAATGGATTATCTACTCAATCGGATAGAGCTTCATCAGGATCGTGTTTATGTTAGCACAATAAGCGCCTTTTCGATTCCTTTGAGGATTTTCTTGAAGAACATTTAGTCTTCTAAAATAATTTCATAATAAATGAAACAATTTTTCTCAAGTATTTTCCTCTATCTATCGCCATACGTAAAATAGCTATTTTTGGGAGCGTATGATAAAAATTCTGTTTCGCTATTGTGGATAAAACTCTCTTTTAGTGCATGTTGCCGAAGATTCCAAACCCCAACATAGTTCTATCGCCATAGAGGAAAATACTAGAGAAAAATTGTTTCATTTATTATGGAATTATTTTAGAAGACTAAATGTTCTTCAAGAAAATCCTCAAAGGAATCGAAAAGGCGCTTATTGTGCTAACATAAACACGATCCTGATAAAGCTCTATCCGATTGAGTAGATAATCCATTTTTTGGAATCTTTAAAAGCAATGACATTTTCTTTGAACGAATCAGATCAATTGGTTTCAGTCTTTATAGGATCTTGTTTCACATTTTTTTCCCACAAATTGAATAAGGTGTGTTGAGCCCTGTCGGCTTTTTGACATACCTAATGATGGGCCTGCATAGACTAATCTGGCTCATATTAATATGAAATATCACCTCATTTACTATCCAGATCACAAATATGATTTTTAAATGTATGTGTGTAGAGCCCTTAGTTTATATTTCTTAAATATATATAATTCATATTTGCATGGATTCACAATGTCGATGTTAAATAATCCAATACAAAATTAGATACGTTTTTAAAGTGTCTGAATTTTATCAATTTGTTCTATTTATTAAACATTGTACTTTCTGAAAACCTTTTCCTTTCCCCCAGTTAGGGATTGGGGGAAATTTCCCTGGCCTAGAGTCGGAATGATGGTTACTGCATGGTGTGACATGCAGCTTTGCAGGATGCAATAAAGGGGCTTAATTGGGGCCAACCAAGTGGCCGTGTGGGTTGGGAAATAGCCACCAACCACTGCCAGTGATTTCTACTTCTGCGTGAGGTTTAAGGCAAAACAAGTAGGCCCTATAATTACCAAAGTATCTTATTTGTATCGAACTCACCGTTAAGTGACTTCGGTAATTATGCTTTATTGTCTAGTTATCCATTTGTTATATTTACTAAACATTGTACTATGTAAAATGCTTTACCTTTTCTCCAATTTGGAACTTAAGATTTTCGTTTTGCCTAAACTGTAAAAAGGTGCCGAGAAAGTCAAATTTATCTTGCCGCGGAGACCGACTTTTCTAAAGTTCCCGCATAATTAAAAACTTTTTAGATTGCACTTTCTAATCTTATTTACTTGACGCGAGAAATTAGCTGCGATTTTTAAAGGAGGAATGTTAATAAAAATTATCTTGGCCAAGACGCAAGGAAAATTCTGCAATAAAAAATGAAATAAATAGCGAACGCAAAACTTTTTCAAGTTAGAAACGTGATATTCGCGCAAACTTTTTTTGTTTTGTAAGTGGAACATTCGTGTCTCGCCCTATATCAATATTATGCCATAAATATTGCCATTTTGACCCTAATAAAAATTTCTAACAATCACAACGGGATTCGGTGGCTTTCGTCTGTCATTTTAATTAACTTTTTGCTTTATGGCCGCCGGAGCAGCGTGATATTTAAAAGGTTTTTTGTCAGAGCTAAAATCAAAAGTGTTCGACTACCCTAAAATCACTTAAGGGCTTTTTTTGTGGCTTTAGGTCATTTATTAATTTCAATGTTTTCGCTCCTGCGAAAAATGTTCTAAAAGTTTCAAGTTATGTCAGAACCTTCTTGTTTCATCTAATGCATTGACATGTTTTCTGAATTAGATATTTCGCGATATATACAGTCTTCACAATAAAGTGCGTATCATATGGGAATTTTTTTTTATCGCGGTCCTAGCAAAGGCTTTTTCTTAACAAAAGTTGATGCATGAGGAAAACCTACTATATTGTGAACTACTAAAATGCATAAACCTACTAAGTAAATATCACCATGCCCTAAGTTTGAACTTGAATTTGAAAAATGTTATATAAACATTCAAAGTTAATTATAAACAACTAGAGCGTTCGACAGGAGCAATTTAAATCCTTAAAGTTGCAGCCATCAGCATTTTGTAGAATATAAATACGCAGGCAAACGCCAAATTCATCAGGGCTTTCGAGTCTCTCTCAACTCCGCTCAAGTAGCTGGGTGCATGCAAACAGGTGCGTACTCTTCTAGTTGTTCTATCCCGCAACCTCAATATCTGTGAGCATCTGTGCTTAGGTACAGGGTGATCAGCTCCTTCCATAACCTGGATTTACATGTACATAGGTACACGGCACCCGGGGGATTCTAAAAAGTAGTGAGAGTCGAATCTACGAGTAAATTATCAAAATTGCCAGTAAGGGGATTTTTGGGGATTCCTAAAAGTAGTGCAAGTGTCTTAGAAATCTGTGTCAAACTTAAATTAAACTATTCCGTCAATGAGAGACGCTAAAAGACTTACTATATACATATTAAAACAAATACATAAATAAAAGACAAGCCAGCTCGCATAGACTTTATTAATAAAACAGTGACCAGGGGCGTAGAAACACTTTAAACTAAGCCTCCCTCGAGAAGACATGCATTTAGTATTAATTGGGTATAATGTAAACTCTTAATTCATCTATAAACAAAACAGGCATTTATTATTGCTCACGTACAGTCTAACTGTTGTTAAGTTGTAAATAAACTTGTTATTGTTTTTATCAACGTGTCTCCTTTATAATCTCTTCTCACTTGACGTAGAGCGATTCCAAATCTGAGCTATTCTCCTTCACGCTAAGTTAGTAAAGCGTGGCGCGTCACGGATTAAAAAAAAACCAATCCGTGACAATATTAAGAGCCAAATTTGAGGTATCATGTACATGGCCCACAAAAACTATTAAGATTTGACATAATAATTTTAAAATAATTCGAATTCAGCAGTTTTAAGACATCAGAAAACTTGGACGGATCAGCTTTTTAAAGTTTTTTGTTACAGGTTTCATTATTGAGTATCATAAAAAATGGTTTGTGCTGAAGACCAGACGACAGAAGTGATAACTTTAAAGGCATCAAAAAATAGTCTGAATAATTGCGATATGAACAAATATGTTGAATGACTTTAACATAACTTTTCAGAGCTTCATATCGCTTTAAATTAGATTTTAGGCAAATAAATCTACTTACTTATCACAAAACTATACACATTGATATGCTGAAAGTGAAATGTAACCTAATGCTGTTGCAGAAAAATTGCTCCTACTTACTTGTCAAAATTTTCCGATTATCACCATTTTTTTCTGCTTCAAGCCGTTTTCAAAGAGATGCGATGCAGTTTTCTGAATTGATTAGTTGGATTCATGGCTTAGCTATGGTATGATTGTTATGAAGAATTTCTAAGCGTCACGTTAAAACTGAAAATGATTACATTAGCCTAATTATAAATTTATTACTAATAAAATTGGCGTAGCTATCACTCACCTAAACTGGGAAATTATCCAGATTTAAGCGCCATACGTAAGGCAAAACCAACCGCACTAAGTAACGAATGTGGCAATTTCCAGGTTTAGGAAAGGACCTTTCGCCCATATACTTTTCAGGTCACGCAGTCTCGAGATCAAAGAGAATTACGGTAAAGAAAAGGTATGAGAAATATTTTATGTGATCCCTTCGAGAAAGCCCGGCTCAAATCCCGGTACTTCATTTTTAATTAGGCGCGCGTATATAAGAGATCTTATACACGCTGAATTTATGTAAAAGATACATCATTTAATTCTCAGTTTAAGGCTGAAAGGGATATGCGATATACCTATATAAGTTAATATCATGGAATTTACATTGTTGAGTTCGATGATCCATACCATCATGGTTGTAACTTCCGGACTATAACGCTAGATCTATGGAGCTTTTCTATAAAACGCACACGGTTAAAACATAAATAATGATAAAGTATAAATCAAAGAATAATGGGTAATATTAATCTAAAAAGTAGTATGTTAACGTTTGCCTCGATAAAGTTTGTTGGGATGAGAAACTATTTTAGCTTTTGAGTTGGGAATCTTTCGCGTTTTATAGGTTTTTTTAGCAGGCTATAGAATTTGATTAAATTGGATGCCAATGCAGCTATACCTATTTTAAGTTGAATCAAGATTTTTTTTTAAATATATTCGAGAATTACCTCTTAACTGCAAGTTACTCCTAAGAGAAGTTTTTGGATATTTCTTCTTCTTTCGTTGCCTATCCGGTCCGGATGTTGGCGATCATTCTGGCTATCGTGATATTATTCACGGCTGCTCTAAAAAGCCCGGTGGTTGTCAGAGAGAACCATGTTCTTAGATTTTTCAGCCTCCGGCCCGGGCGCATTTTGACATTCCGGTATAGGATTCGGCACCCGCTCAAATTCTATTGGTCGATTTGAACCTCTCGACTAATCTAAGGCGAAGTGCCGAAACCGATACCAGAATGTTGAGCGGTGCTGAAATTTAGGTCGGAATGTTGATGTGTGCATAAATGCTTAGTGACTGGTCAGAATGAGCCACGATATAAAATACAATGAATATTTTTATTATCATAGCATGGACATGCACTTATGTCTCAAATTGCGTGTAATTACAAGCTTTTTCGGCAGTAACTAAACTGCTAGAGAAGATAGAACCTCGTGAAATTCACGAGTCTGTGCCAAGTTTTTGTGCAACTTTCAATACCCTAACGAGATTTGTATACTATGTAGGTATTTATTCAATATAATGTACAAGTACTTAAAATAGATATATTGTTTCGTTTCTGAGGTACAGAGTGAAACAGATGTTGGATATTTCGCACTTTTTGGTGCTGGTAATTATATATTTGGGACACCCTAAAAGATGGAAAGAAAAATTACGTATAGAATAACTGGCATAGTAAATTTTATTGGGGAAGTCATCCCAAACTTAGTGTAATGGAAAATCCCATACCTACTTAACATAACATAAATGATAAAAGGGAAGAAAACATATTAAAATATAACTTTTTTAGCAAAACTTAATAGTCTACTAAACTTAAAACTCTACTAGGTACTTTATTTAGTGACCAGTACCGTGGGACTTGGCATTCGCTTGATTTTTTGCAACGTTAGCTGCCAGATTTCGCTTTCGTTTTTTGGGTTTCGGCTCTTCCTTTGGTGGCCTACCAAGTGGGAGTCGTTTACAGCCTCTCGTCGTTCCTACTTTGCGTCGGCTAATTGACGTTGGCTGTACTTTTATAGTCAAGTTGGTCCTATGACTCAAGCAAATCGAGCTTCCTGCAGTATTTAAAAACGACTCCCATGATGTTTTTGTTTTTATGGAGTTTAATCTTTTTATAACTTTTTTGTCATATGATGTTCTCGCAATAACTTTACTATTTTATCAAAGGACTCTGCATCACTTGACTCAACATCATGGCCTCTGTTATCGGCGTCGCTACCAACATCAACATCAGAGATATCTTTATTTTCAGGTAAATTTATATTAACAGAAATAGTTTTTTCGTGATGGATTTCAGAACGGTCGGAAGATTTATTATCAGTTCTTTGCAAGGGCTCGTAAAAAGAAATTGGTTGGACCTTCTCCCCAAACGCTAATTTTGCCATCGAATATCGTGATTTTAAGGTCACTGGAGGAGCATTTAATATTTCGTTATCAAAATAAAAGTAAACTGCAGCCTGATGCTTGCAAAAACTGCCCAATTTTCCAATTGTGCAATTGCAAGATCCGTTGGTCCCATCCACACAATAAAATAACTCACTTTTGTTGTTTATACTTGGCACTTCATACATTTTTTCAGTATTCCATTTTATGTCACTTTTTTTAATACCTGATGATTTTTTTAATCAATTAATTAGTATTAATCTTGCCTTAGGATTTCGTGAGTTAACGAAATTTCTAATCCGTTTTTGGTAGTACTCTTCTAAACAAGTAACAATAAAATCTATCAGGGCTATAATGTTGTACGCCTTATTTCGTCTTAGAACAACATCCTTGAAGAGACGGATGCTGACTTCACAAAAGTTGTTGGTCTGGTGACCATGGGTGCTTGCATCACGGATGGCCATGCACCAATCTTCCTTCTTAGACCAGTATTTTTCAAGGTAACTAATCCATTGTGGATATTTTCTAAATATAGAACTCCTATCGTTTGTTTCATTTTTATCACAATTCTCATTTATAGAGTCTTCTTGGTCACTTTTTGCAGAATCTGTTACTAATCCTGTTGCAATAGAAAAAAATTGTGTGGCTTTCTCTTCGTTCTCGGCATTTAAAATGTCTCTAAATGCATTACATAGGGTCCTTCGATGAATTGCCTCTATGCCGTGTTGACTTTCAAATAACCAACGCCAGACGGCTTGTAAAATATGAAATCGGCATAAGAAGGTTTTTGACTGAGGAAACACATGTCTGATTGCATTTCTTTCTTGCTGGATCTTCAGTGAGATTCGACCAATAACCACGAATTGCTCTCCTCCCCGCTGTAACCTATTGAGAAAACTTGAAACGGGAAACCAAAAAAAAAAGAAATACCACCTCAATTAAACAACAATAACAACTGTATATTCAGTATTGGTGATGATGCTTTTGAATTAGATAAGGAAAAAAAATTGCTACAGGGAGAATTTCTTGTGTATGTAGCTATGACTATTAATATATATATATATATATATATATATACACTAAAGATAGAATATTAAAAGTAACGGTTTAAAGTTAAGTAGTACTTTATGTTATATTTACGGCGCCCTATAAATACGAAGACGTGATTACGTGTCGTTTACATGCCCTTGATTGGTGCTATCAACCTATACAGTACAAAATATGATAACTTCTTCTACTTCTACACTCTAAATAACTCTAATCAATAAGCAAGAAGTTAACGTGCTAGTTCAAATGTACTAGATATTCATGTAAATAAAATATTCATTAATGTAAGTACAATATCGACCTATTAATTAGTATCGGTACCAAAGAAAAACCTACATGAGTACGCATCGATATGTTATGTTGATATACGAACAGTTCCAAACATATTTATATCATACAACGCTGGAAAATATAAAACACGCAATCAAGACCACGCTGAAAAGAAGTAAAACACGCAATCAAGACTACGCTGTAATTAATTAATAAGACGCCAATACTATCCGGATTAGCTGGATAATCCAGTATACCTAGGCTAAGTATTGAGAATAATCCGTTACTCCCAAATAACTTGAAGGTCGCTATATTTTAAATCAAGCAAAACCCTTAATCACCTTCATTAAACAAATTCACCGAAACTTTAATTTAAGTAGCCCTAAATCACCAATGAAATAAAACACAATAATAAAATGAAATAAAATAAAAGTCCCAAAATACACTAGATAATATCCTAAAATAAGACCTATCTGATACGTTATCAAGCCAACAGTGAGTTCATCCAGGATCCATGTGTTCGTCAAATCACTGGAGCGTCAAGGTCGAGAAGACACACTCCGTAAGCGTTGAGGCTTGGATCAGACAGCGAGACACGCAGTCAACTTGATGGTTACTCCGAAACCACGTGTAGTTCGGAGGAGTCTCAGTATGCAGTCTGGAAACCGAGGAAGGAAACCGGAACGAAAAAGGAAAACCCATAAATCCAAAATTAAAAAGTCCAAAAAAATCCAAAAATCCAGGAATAAAAACCTCTGAAACAAATAGGGCAAATTAGAAGGGTAATCAAGCCAAAATATGAAGGAAACAGGTACGGAACCTCAACAAATAACAGATCAAAACAATATCATGAATCAAAATTACTCAAATAACATACCTTTAGATGTTAAACGGGGTTCAAGCGTGTGGCAGCTCTCGAAAGTCAAATCCCCAAACGTGGGTGCAGGTGGTCGAATCTACAAATCTTCCTTCATCTACAATCATCCATCAGACGAGAAACCATCGACGACCACAATCCTGCTCAAGGGCTTTGTTGCATAATCCCCTAACTAGGGCACTGGTTCCTTCAAGATCACATAAAGACTAAAATGGCTTGCTCTGAGAATAACGAGGCTAGCAGAATCAACATCGCGCAGGCCCAGCATGCTATGTTGCCAACAGCGTCCCTATTTGTGACAAAGTACTAGAAAGTTATGATGTCATACTACCGGATTCGCCAAATCAAGCGATAAAGCGACTTACTATCGAAATGATTTGAATTAGTTAGAACCTACTTTTAACTGCTTAGTGGGAATATATAACCCACGCGTTATGCGGCAGTCTAAAATTACAATCAACACGCGCCACTAATAGCATTATGCCAAATAAGGCATTAACTTGGCAACCGTGTCGACCGTGAAGACCACGCGCTTGTCCAGAAAGCTGTCACTTATACCGTCACAATTACCCCCACAGACTATATGAAACATAGAACAATTTCCATGGCGTAGGACAGGATCTACTCCGAGCTGAAATATTATCGAACTTTATTACCAAGTAATCAGCGGAATACTCCGTCAATTTGCAAGCCTAGAGTGATTGATACCATCGAATATAATCAGCAAATTCAAGCGTATGATAGCTAAATCCTACAGTAAAAGCAACGCGAATTAGAATGGTTCTCGAGTCGATATCGACGGACGGATCCGACGCGGCTTCCACCGATCGTCTATGAGTCTATGGTCCAAATCCGAAGTGACATGTCATACTTCTAACTAACGTCAATGTTTCATTCCCAAAATGAAAATATTCCGGTATCACCTAAGCAAAACAATATATTATCAAGTATAAATCAACGAGAAAATTCCCACAGAATGATCATCAAGTGTACAAAAGTAAGTTATAATTTCAGTGCTAGATATCCCAAAATATCCTCACAATATAACCGCATTACGTTTCAACTAGGTACTCTGCCAATCTGTAACCAATTTATAACTATTGCTCTCTTTTAGACACACTATTCAAGGAAGGGCAGAAATATATTCCAGAAAGGCGAAATTACATTCTAGATTTCCAAAATATCTCGAATCAGTAATTAAGAACCATAATTATCGAAGTCGAAGGTATGTTATCAAACTAAGAGAATGAAAACAAGCCCAGTGATTAGACAAAAGGTTCCTTATTTTCCATTTAGAAGGGCAGCACAATAAGATAAAACCAAGGGGCAATCACCAATATAGAACTAAGCGTTGTGGTTTCATCTGGAACGATATACCGTGTGTAAAGTTAATCCGTGCATATGAAGGCATATTTTGCATTTTATATTTATATATTATAAACATGTGTGAAATATTTGCTTTAAAATACCTAGTTTAATGGATTGGGTTCCAAGCTTTTCCAATACTTGTACGATTGTGATGTTTATATAATTTTTGTAGTCTATTTTAATAAATAATATAATGTATGATTATTTTCCCTCCAGAAATATGTCAATCTATGGTCGTCCTACGTCAATTTTTTTTATTTAGATCCTTCGCCATTTCGTCCAGAAAAATGAATTTGCTTATAGGTCATCGTATGTAATCGTAGCCCGTTACACTCATAACCATAAAACATAATACGCCTTGCCTAGTTTTGCCTTACATCGGAAGTTCTGGGATGATGAATGCCCAAACTTCCTCTACTCGTGCGAAATAAAAAGAAAATACTTTATATGTTCAAGATCAATAAAAATATCACATCGAAAATCAGCTCTTATATAAGCAATAAAAAAAACGTGCACCGCCATTATCAAGTTAATTTTCATTAAGTTGCAATTGAGGCTCCAGTATGATTTCTCGGAGGCATTGGCAATTTCGTCGTGTTGGCGTGAATGCGGCTTTCGAGAACGGAAACGCGTGATGCGAATATTTCAGGCCACTTTACGGATAACTCCGTCATTTAAACTGAAATTAAAAACGTCCAAGCTGAAGTCTTAATTAAATGTTGGATTCAGGGCTTTAAACCTAGGATTTACGTACGGCAAATTAAACTTCCTGTAATGACGTAACGGGAAAGTAATAAATTCATTGAATACGCTATCGTATTATACAAATCTGTCGCAATAAAAACAATTTAGGCTTCCTCTTCGAGATTTCAGGAATTGTTTGCAAATAAATGAGGAGGATTCATACACTTTTTAAATATGCTTGCTTATAATTTCATACTATCGGTGTCATTTAAACTCGGTTGTTGATTTACAGCATTTTAAGCAAAAGAAAATCATTTAGTCTCCAGCCACTGTCACATTTGATTCCTAGCTAAAGATTTCATTAAAACACTTTATCCCAGTATTATTTTAATACAACTTTTCCATTTGAGAATCACCTTGATGAGACTGCTTTATATGCTGATCCAAGACAGATGGATGAAAAATGAGGCGGAGTGTGAGGGAAGTACAAGGATTCTGCCAACTAATGCAATGAATTTACACTGTACCTGTATTAGTAAAGCACGCGTGTCCTTTCCGTTGAAGTATGGTTTGAATTATTTATAGGTCTCGGTCCCTGTTTTATAATAGGGTTCATTAAGAGTGGTGTTGTGTTTTAATTTATTGTTAGCTTTGATTACTTGGTTTGGTTATTATTTAAGGGTTCTTAGTATATTTCAGCACTTTAAGGAACTGAAAATAATTAACTTTAAAAATCACTTAACTTAGAATTTTGACATATCTATCGTAGATTTGACTTGAATCCCTCAAGAAACTACGCTCCTGTGAGCTGCACCTCTTCAGTTAAGCTTGAGGATTAGGATATCGGTAGAATAACCAGAGCCTATGTTCGTGCAAACTGCGGGCAATGGTTAGAGTGGAATAGGTGAAAGCTTGACTATTTATATAATAAAATATGCTCATCATTGTAATTTTAAGGTTCATAATTGCCTGCAATGTTCTCTTGCGTTGTTTATAATTTATCTTGAATATTTACGTAATACTTATATTAGACCATGCGCCCACCCTAATAACGTTGGACCCCGACGTTTGCCAAGCCTTCCAAGAGAGAAATACTTCATTTCGAGATGGCACGTCGCATTTTGCAAAGCTGAGGATAGTTTACAATATGTCATATCATCGGTAGTCTTGTCACGTTCTGACTCTTATCTAATCATTTGCAAGTCATTAGAGGGATCATTCACCTTTTATGGTGGTACAATACGACTACTCGGTTCGAGGCTACTAGACATTCAAATTCAACCTCTGGACAGGGTGATAATTAATTGGTTCATAAGAGCTACGAGAGTTACCATTTTGTAGTTTTTACGACCTACTACTCAGCAAACTGTCAAACATTCTAAGTTTGGTACTATTTATTCTAATTTGTGATTATATAGTTGTTATTAGAGAGAAGGGAAGCAGCGCTAGTGGTAGGGATATGCTATAATGTATTTCTAGCTCATTCGCCAATTTGTAAGGATAGTTAATTTATTTAATTTAATTAAGCATGAAAATAGGGCGTGAATTAGATTAACGGTTCTCTTGTCAACTATATTATTTTTTTATTGGGGGCGCCAGGCTCTTAGAGACAATGCAAACAGAAAATATAGGATATTTAGATATCAATAATTATGAATTTATGAAGATAAGAACAATTAGTGTCTTATAGAGCCCAGTCCTGTTGTAAATCATATAAATTATTTGTAAAAACAATAAATTTAGCAACTAATTTACAAGTATAAATGATGAGGTTTAAAAAAAATTGTTGAAGTTCATATAATCGGATGTAAATACAACTTATAATATAATTTATGATGTTTAAGCTTTAACTAAATTGACTAGCAATGTGAACAATAAAACAAATTTAATTATTATAATAAGTTGGTCTTTCCAAAAAAAATTCTCCTTGGACGTTCAAATACTTAACACGTCCAGTTATCTGCAACCTCGTGATCGGTTGGGACCTCCACTGGAAACCTCTTCCTCACCCGCTATAGGCGTATCCAGGGCTTACCGGCAATCTTAGTGATGATTCCCACCTGGTTGTGTGCAGTTGATGTCTTGGAGAAGTTGTTACATAAAAAAAAGAAATGGACAAATTTTAGACCAACTTATACCGCTAATTAATTAATTATTCAGGAAAGTATCCTGTAGACCTCAGTTCGACATAGGAGGTTTTAACCGACAACTTGAAAATTTACTGGTTACAACAGATATAATCAGAACTTAAATTACAATTTTAAGTTCAGCAAAAATTATAAATAACTATGGTTAAATAACACTATAAATAATTACTGTTACTCAAGATATTTCTTTTCTTTACTGTTATGCTCTAGATGCATAGCACCGGCTTGCTCGATTGTCTTGCACTGACCGCGAGAATTGCCTCAAGAAACGCTGGTGTGGACTGTATCTTGAATGAAACCAAGACATGTAACTTTAAAATAAAACTATTGCTCCTAAAGGGCTATTAGTTTCGCTGGGAGCAATGTGTTTAATTTAATAAAGAGATGCGAACAGGTTTGGCTTCGTTCCCGCCATAAATGTGAGGTTACGACGTGGTCGACAGAGTTACGCACCGAACCCTTTTAAAAGCTGTTGCCGACTAACTCCCCCGAACGCGAAGTATCGGCGGTATTTAAGTAACTAGAATTGCACTGTTGCCGGTTCGGTTTTTTAAGTAAAACGTATTTTTAATATTCGTATTACAAAATATGTGATTACTTAACATTTACTTTAAGATATGAAATTCCAAAGAAATTATAATTGAAATTTAAAATTCAAAAGAAAATTATGAAACTTGTCCAAACAGTGGCTCTCGGCAACTTCAAATAGAAGATAAATAGATTTTTATGATGAATAAGAAAATCGAGGTATAACCTCTCTATAAATGAGTCTAATTATAACTCAAAATAAGTAATTTCTATTGCTTTTTTTATATGGCCCTTAGCACATAAACGATAATTGAAGAAATGGAAAAAAAACGAGGTACAACCTCTCTTTAAATGAGTCTTATGACTCCAGTTAAGTAATTTCTATTACTTAATCTATAAATATGGCCCTTGGCACATAAACAATAATTGAACGTAAATTACGTCTCAATTAATTAAAGATAAAAAAATAAGATAATCAATATCTCGCCTTGAGATAGGAACTTAGATAAACGAAAAAGAAAAATAAACCAGGTAAATGTACACACGTATACTTAAACCCCTCATATATGTAAATTAATGTCGGTACATCATTGATAAAACGTGACACGGTAAGTGCTAATAATTATATGCTTCGCTTGATGTTACAAATAAAGTGAAATAATAATGAAATAAGCCTGAAAAGAAAAAATAATAAACTAGCAATATTATGAGAGAAAATTCGAAGGAATTCTACAGAAAATTCAATTTACTATCTTTACAGGAAAAGATAAAATCCGCTCTGAGATTCTCCCCAGTAATACTGTCCCATCTAAATGAAAATACGTAAAATAATATGTGTGACCGTTCAAAGATGAAATAATTTCGTTCTCTATAAATTTGGATTAAACCAATATCAAATTACACGAATTTGACCAATAAGATACGCAATTATCCACCAAAAAAATCGGTATTCAAACCTAAAGGTCACTACAAAAAATTAAGATTTTTGAAATCGTCAATCACACGAAAGTGTAATATAAAAATGCTAAATTCTCGCTTTAGGCAAATATAACTAAGTGAATTGGAACCAATTATTACTTATGTATTTAAAACATGAAAAGATTATTGAAAAATATGCAGGATGAAAAAAATTTTTTGAGATCAGAAAATTAATAACACTTACCGAGTCAAACGTTCTCACAAAGGTGAAACGACCTTCCTTTCAAAATTTTGTACGTTCCACCCATTCTGACTTCCGATGCTCGGATTGGGCAATTTAAAACATGTGACAACCGCTGTAGGAAACCCGGCGTCAAACTAACGAAACACTCAGCATACGCTAAATGTAGCAATATATTGTAGATTACATGCTTAAATTACAGGCATTGAACAACGTACTACGCCCTTCAATTACCAACAAAACTAGATAAGCCCGTTTCCACACAGATGGCATTCACCCAGTAAAAAAATCTGCAATGACACGAATCCATACATTATGGATATAAGTCTGCGTACCTGTTCTTCTTAAATAGTTAATTGTGCGAAATATATCCATTCACGGATAGGTGTCACTGCCGATTAATATAGCGAGCATCGAAAACCATTGATAAATAGATAGAATTTAGTGGAGCGGAATAGACTGATATTTGTTAACTTATATTCCGTTACAATGCTGCGTTGAACAGTTGACTTTTCTCGAATGTCATCCTGCTTCAGTTATCACATGACTTCCGTCGCTATAGAGGGAAATACGAGAGACAAATTGTTTCACGTATGGAATTAATTGAGAACACTAAATTTTCTTCAAGAAAATCTTCGAAGGAATCCAAAAGACAGGGTAATAATTAATTAGTAGTTTAAATGTTTTAGTGGAACATGATGTCCCCAACCTGATAACATTGGACCCCAACGTTTGCCAATATCTTCAAGAGAGAAAGACCTCAACTCGAGTAAGAAGACACATTGCATTTTACAAAGCTTAGGAGCATTTACAATACGTCATATCATCAGTAGTCTTGTTACGTGGTCCGAGGCTACCAGAATTTCAAGCTCAAACTTTGGCTAGGTAGATAATTAATTAGTTCAAAAGAGTGTGAATTAGATTCTGAACAATTTTGAATATATTCAAAAGATGACGATCTAATCGGCTATTGCCTCTCTTTTAAAAATCCAATATTTGATCCCCTCCCAGTATCGTACTCTGTACTGCCAAGTTGCTTAATGATAATTTAAAAATCTATTTTCATGTAAAATTATTTCCTTCATCGCCTAGGATCCTAATGGTTTCAGCTAATCCCTTGAAACTCCACATAAAGTACTTAAGAGATATTTCAGAATAATGGCTTACGTTTATTTCGCACACAGCACCGTTTCTAAATAATGGAATCAAAGCAATGCGATACTAACACTTTAACTATTTGCTAAGCGGACCTTTCCGCCGCTCTTCATGTTGAACTACTGATAATTTCGCCCCTGTTTGAACTAAGTAAACCTTGGAAACTCTTAACCGTTTATTTGATAGCGTTACGAATATGTATTTTATTCAACAAAGTGCGATAAAACCGCCTTATGTTTAAGGGGATAAACAAACGTGAACTCGGTTAATAATAGCGGTCGTTTGATTTTGAAAGCTTTTAATATCTGCAATGTATAAAATTTTGCATAGATATAATTCACAAAGTAGAAATGAGATCGGGTTATGACTTTTGTAGTGACCTATTAGCTACAATGAATCTGACGGTTTACCAAGGTTTTGTTATCAGTTCTGGAGAACAGGGACTAAATGGACGCTCTTTTTACAGATTTTTCTACAGGCTGTTAATAGTGCATGCTATTCTCCTTTGCTTCAATAGTTGGAAGACCTGGACAGCCTAAATATTTCCTTTCATTTTGTAAGTAGACTTCATTTATAAAAACATACTATTTCTCAACGGTAATTTTTGTATATTTTCTTATCTATTGATGATACGGTAGTAGGTTGACGATGCGGTAATAATATCTGGGACAATATTTGAGAAATAAACGAATTGACACAATTTTAAATCATCCTAATAAAAATGATAACCTATTTCAAAAGAAGATAATGAGCAGATTTCACTAGCAGAAGAAATTATGGCAATTATGAAAATAATAGCCTCTATCAAATAAAATCAATTTTGATAACGATTGATCATTCAATTAGTCATTTTTCTAAGAAATTTAATGAAGTCAATACATTAGGCCTTATTAACTTTCTTTTACTTCTGCTAATCTATCTTAAAAATAGTATAACATTTGCAAACATCAACAAAAATCCTCTCCCATTTCTACCACTGATGCGTTGGAATCTATCATTAAGAAAATGAATGGTTACTACTCAAGAGTTCATTTCAATAATCCCCATAGTTATTAAATTTTAGAAATTTTTGAGGATAATAGAACAGTTCTTCCCATTCAGTTTCCCATTTTACTGCCCATCAACTTTAAAACATATATTATTTGCCCAATTTCAATTCAGGGCAAAATAATTTCTATTGAAAAATCATTCCGTATGCTAAATTAGGGACACCATATCAAGAAGAACCAAGCGAAAATATCAAGCACCTCCTGCAAGCTAGAGATCATTGCGTTATCAGCATTATCAAGAAAAACGAACCGAACAACTGTAGTACCATTCCAGTTCATTTAAATCTAGTTACGGCCATCCAGAGGTTATATCGTGTCACATTTTTGCGCCACCTCAAGCAAACAATCATCACCGAAAGCTCTCATTAACTAGGCCCTGGTAGTTTTCTTATCTCTGTCCTACACAATTTCCACATTAACGAAAAGATGTTTATTGGTGAACATTTTGCTATAACCAAAGGGGCATCTGTGGATGCAGTTCCATACGCACTGGAGATGGGGCTTGCTTCTAGCCTCTGTATTCTTTCGAGCATATCTTAATTGGCCTTTGTTCAGATAAGGGATTCCCAAGCAGGAGCAGATCATCCCAGTGAGTATATTAATAAGCTTTCTTTTGCTGGCCACTGTTGAGCATTATCCTGCTCAATGCCATCCTAGTCTTGCTATCCTTAGCTGCCATTTTTCTGAAGTGTGACCCAAAGTTTAGGTTTAAGTTTGTTAAGATCCCTAGATACTTAACTGCATATCCAACGAGTCTAACTCCTTCTGGTAGCTCTGGGTTGCGTAAACTGTCGCAGAGTATGTTCCATACGGACTGGAGATGGGGCTTGTTTCTAGCCTCTGAATTTTTTCGTGCATATCTTAACTGGTCTTTGTTCAGATAGGGTATTCCCAAGCAGGAGCAGATCTTCCCAGTGAGTATATTTATAAGCTTTCTTTTGCTGGCCACTGTTGAGCATTATCCTGCTCAATGCCATCCTAGTCTTGCTATCCTTAGCTGCCATTTTTCTGAAGTGTGACCCAAAGCTTAGGTTTGAATTTGTTAAGATCCCTAGATACTTAACTGCATATCCCACCTGGTAGCTCTGGGTTGAGTAAACCGTCGCAGAGTATGTTTCAAAGCGTGGGGTCCAGAATTGACCTCTGAGGAACCCTACAGGTCATATATGTCTGCTCTATCTTACTATCCGTTTCTATGATGATTGTTCCACTAGACATTATCCCTTTCTGATAAATGTCGGGTTTATGTCAAATTGCAATTTACCAGGCTCTTATGGCAATTTCTGAATATTGCAAAGGTGAGAAGTCAGCAAGTGATTTATTCAACTAAGTATGTACTGATATTTCTAAAAAACTATTCTGAATCAAATACATAACTTATAACAGTAAACATAATACGTCTAGAAATATCCAGCTACGCTTGCGTAATTGTCACGTCTTCATTCTGGATATTACCTTAAGTGAGGTAGTAAGTATTACACTTATGTTATAGAAAGAATATCCAGGACATTAATATGAATTTCATGATACCCACCTTTTACTCAATATCTTTCATGACATGGATATCATTTAAAATCCGCTTGTCGAAATATTGGATTTGATTTGATATGCGATATACGTTTGGCATCAACTTCACCTTGCAATTAAGTTTGTATCGTAGATTTTTTAATTTCGCTTTAAATGATGAAGCAACTTGTAACGTAGACTGAAAAATTCGCAACACGCTTTGTTGTTCGGGAAAGCACTTACGCTGACTCTGCGAGAATTCCAATACCTTTGAGAAATCATGTCGAGGCAGTATTTGTGCCTTAACGAACAATAATGGAATTCGAAATTATCGCTCGATATTACCAGCGATACGATCTTGATATTAAATGTGTACTAATTTAAAAGCAAAAATATTTTAAAATTTAGCTGATTCATACGAATGATACTAGGGCTCCTCCGATGGATTATTTGTTCAAACTCATTCCAGCATTAGTCTCATATATCCTAAGAACATTCCTAAATTATCATTAAATATAGAATGTAGAGACATCGAATATAGTTTCATAATCCGTAAACGTATGTTGATATAATCAGATTTAAGCAATTCGTTGCCAACAGTCCCAACTATAAGTTAACTGAAATTTTCACTGTTCCGCACTATGCCAGAGTGATAATTTCCGCCCGGCCCGGACTAAGTAAACCCCTAAAACTCTTAACTGAATATTTAATATCCTCATGAATATGCATTTTATTAAATACGATGGTATAACAACCCTATGCCTAATGCTATGATTACTTTAGCCGAAATTTGAAATTCTTAGTTGTACTAAATTGTGACAAATAGCTGGTGGGTCTGAAATACATTTCTGCTTCGTATTTATATTAATCAAATTGAAATGAAATTTACAATATTTTATTATTTCGTATTTCTTATTAGAATTCGTATTAAATTCTTGAAAATCAAACGCAGATAATAATGTTAGAATCGTAAGAAACCAAATTGACTATTTTCTTATTCAAAACTACCCTGGAGCAAATAGCTATTAGTCCATTGATTGCATTTCTCAAAGTCATATTTTGCTAAAAAAAATCGGGAGTGGACTTGTCATGCCTTTCGGATGAACATAACAAGACGCAAACAGGGTAGTAACTTAATAACTCTTGCAAAGGTCTGTGTATCCTATTAATTATGCTTAAAATCCAGTAATATACAGTCACATCCCATTGTAGTCATTTGACCATATGTTTTAATGAAAAACATTTTTTATTTCATTGTCCTTCGACAAGGGTGAAGGAGGTCACACATGAGCTTACTTTAAATAAAATAAATATTTAATATTAAGTGGGTTTTAGGAGCTTAAAGTCCAATTTTATTTCGAAAATATGTATGTCAACAATGCTAATTTGTTCTAAGATTTTTATTTGTTTGGATTAGTTTGGGTGTGTTCCATATGCTATTCTTGAAGCAACTGGACTTTGTTGATTAAATTCCTAGAAGGTTTGTCCTTACTCTCTTATGCTTGAATTAGCTCTTGGAAGCGTTTGTAATGAACGCCGATTTACCCTACTCATTTACTTACTGTGAATTCGGCCTTTTCTTCACCTTCTGTTCATTATCTGGGTTTGCAGTACCAGTGTGTTGACACCCTATTTCGTCGTAAAAATATTTACATATACACTTGGACAACCGCCCATATTTTGCTACTTAGTTGAAAACAACTTTATGCCTCTTATCAGTACTTAATTCTATACTCAGGTACCTATATTAAATATAATTACATGAATTTAAGCCTCATCAGTTTCGTTTTGAAATTTTTAAAACAATTGAAAGGGAGCATTTTAATAGTGGCTAAATTTATTCACATATTTTTTTAATATGACCTCCTATCTACAGCGCCAGACAATCAGTCCTTGCACATCAAAAGAAAATGTCACTAGTATTATCATATAGACACTGTGCATTTTTTCCAGTGTATCAACTTTCCTAGAATATTATATTTTACTAGCCAGTCAGACAATTTAAGGATTAATAAAATAATTTCAGATACGAAGTATGCTAGCACTGATTATTTAATGAGATACTCATTTAATTATCGAATACATACAACATTAAATGTTTCCCAATATACAGGCACTCTACGCCTCATTATTTAAATTAAACTTACTATCTAACTTGAGCACTGAATTGTTTTACGGAATTACTCATGAATTTCTTGCAAACACATAACGATAGATGTTTTCAAATATACAAGCAATCTACACATTATGATTTAAAACTAAACTTACTGTCTAACTTGAGCACTGAAATGTTTTACTGAAAACTCATGAAATTCTCGCAGACAGACAACGATAAATGTTTTCAAATATACCAGCACTCTACATATTATGACTTAAAACTAAACTTACTGTCTATCGCTTAATGTTAACCCAGAACCTGCCATCGTAGCCACCCTTGCTCCTGTTTGACCATCTTCTTCCTCGCCAGATGACGAATTTTCAACCACGTTACTTTTCGAACCGACGACATGAATTTACTTAATTATTTAGTTATTTCCAAGACCTTTAAACTGAAAGGCACTAATTTCGGTTTGGTCAACACTGTGACCATTGTAACAGACTTGAAAAATCAAAGTTATATTATAAATTTTTCGCGCCCCAATCGGGCATAAGGGCAAATGGATAGACTTATAAAAATTATCCGAGTCCCAGTTCGGACATTATGACGTGCTGCAAGTGAAGAGTATGTTAAGACTGATTTTTCTCCGCTCATTTCACGGTTTTATAGCAGCTTTTTGACGCAATTTTTCCCCCGAAAATCTGGAATCTGTACACCTGCACAAAGTCCACATGTGAGGTTACGTAATTGCCCCCTATTTTCAAAGAAAACACGGTTCGAGTTGTAACTGGTTTTATCTTCCCATCTCCCAAAGAATTCGAAAATTTTCCATGCCGAGCTTTGACTCTTTAGTGCACATGTGTGTTCAAAGTCCAAACAATATTCGGACCTTATAAGGCCATATCTTTTTTCTTTCAATTTAATTCGCTGAACGGGAAAATAGAACCGCCCCTGACCAATAGTGTTCTTTTAGAACAGAGTTTGGGGGACCTGGGTTTTCAGGCTTGCGTTTCATGTTGCTATGTCTTGAACTTAGTTTTCTCTAGTTGCGTGATGCAGTCGAATATATATCTAAAGTATACGTCACCGCGTTTTAAAATCGAATCCCGAATCGTGTGAAGTTAGACACCATGCCGTTTATTGGAAGATATTCCAATGGTAAGTGATTATTATGTTTAATTGAACCGCGTTAGGTGCTTTTGTTGTCCAATTCTAATAGGTAAAATAATTTACCCCTTTTTTATTTTCGCGATTCCGACCTTACTTCGTGAAAGTTAAACTTCAATTTGTTTATAATTCTTGTTGATAAAATAAACTTATTATTTTATTTGAACGTTTTCTCCCTGGTTTTTTGTTTCGAGACTTCATTTAATTTTTGAACGATTAAAATGAAATTAAAATTTTTATTTATTTTTGTTGTAAACAAATTGTTGAAACAATTCTTAAAATAAATCAGGTGTTGGCCCTGGCCGCCACACGTTTCCCCGTATTCGTTTAGTAATTCAAACCTTTCCTCATTGGTTTTTTGAGTGTTTTTAGCTTTCCTAGGAGAATTCGGGTTGATTGGAAATTTTAAAGTGTAAAAAACAACCATTAAAATATGCTGGCGATAAGCCATTTTGGGACAATTAACCTTATCTTATTTTATAAATGCTGTTTTATGGCGGAAGTTATTTGTAGACATATATCATCATAGAGTGCCTTTTTATTCCAATTTCAGTTGGTTGTCTATAATATAGCAAACACTTTTAAATTAATAATTTCTTAGTGAGTGACATTTCAAGAATCATGTTAATTGACATCTTGATTTGACGTTTTGCTTGTGCTCAGCATGTGCAATGGTTTATTACGCAAACAAGTCGCGACGTACTTCTGAATATCAATTTACGATATACATGTGATGTGGTTCTAATGGCAACAAGTGCAGATATCCTGCAAATTTTACTGAACTCTCGATACGAAATGAGTTATGAAACAAGCTTAAAGTTAAAAGCCATAAATACCAAAATAATGGTGATCACTAAGCAGAGAAATATAGTGGATAGTGAAACAATGCAGCACGTTTCAAAAATGAAATACCTCGTTTTCTACATGAAGAACTCCTTGAAGAGCGCTTGTCTTGTAGATACTTGACTTTGGTTTGATAGAGTGATAAATGTAGAAATCCTCCAATATTTGAATGAAGATTTAGAAATCACGTTTACGATCAGACATAGAAATTCGCAATATTTTAGTCACGATGTACAAAATGTAAAATAAAATGTAGATTACTCAAGAAAATTATGCAGGGCAAGATAGAGAGCGGACGAGGGTTAGGGCGAATCTTAAAGGGTGCTTTTGGAATCAATACAAACCTTACCTGACTTATAAGAATTTTAAACAGGGCTTAAATTGTGCTAATGATAGCAAAGTTTCTTCGACGATATGAATCGAGCACGAGAATAAATTACTGCCAGAGTCTAGAGCCAATTGAAATTTGGGTACAGTCCAGATAGATATCGAAGGGATTGACATTTACAGTGTATCGATTTTCGCTTGAGTTATGAGATATTTTACAACTGGAGCGAAAAATTACTTTTTTATAAGACGACCGTATATAAATTGACGCATTAAAGATATGTCTCGGGATATATGGCAATACCACTTGTTAATGAAGATCCATATTATCCATCCTTACTGATCAATTTTCAAGCGGCCCCCATCACGTAGTCAACTTTCCTGTAAAGAATAATATAATTCCAGTGAAGCCAATTGTAGAACCCCTTTTATTTATAGAATAATACTCCAGGTAACTATAGAGTTCTGTATTAACTTTAGCAAAGAATATATAAGATAGTAACGCTACATAGTGTATATTCTTATAATCTACGTACGCATATCAATTGCGTCAGTCAGTCTTGTATTCT